>JAMPIV010013521.1:500000-617500 GCA_024509875.1 Oreohelix idahoensis | reverse complement strand
GAACGATCTCAGTAACACACGAACCCAGTACCAAACTGTTTATAGGTTCGTCATCAAATAGAAAACCTGCATACAAATGCAAGTGCATTATAATGGACAAGAATTTTTCAAGAAAAAATATACTGCAGCATTCCGCTTACAATGTGACATAGGTCAGAAAAATACAGGTACATCAATATGTGATGTTCATTTCTCAATACAAGGTTTATCAACATGTGAACATATCCGTTACCATGTTAGCGATTTCTCATGGAATCGTCATGGTGTGCATGTAACAATGTAGTATTTTGCCAATCCGCGAACTGTGTTGAATAGCATATAAGTTGTACACAACGTGCAAAATATGTCACCAAATCAAATTTTAGGTAAAAATGTATATGTCTCAGTTATTTAGTGGCGTGAGGTGCATATTGGGATAAATGATGGAGTAGGGTTTATCACCATGGGAGGGGAACGAATGTCAGTCATGGGAATGTACTCGGGGTCGTAGGGGCGTTGCTGTGTCAATGGGGGTAACAATGTCCTCATTATCTTTTACCGATGTCCGCTGTGGACATCTCATCTTCTTGTACTCATGGTATTCATACATTAAACAGTTTAAAGTTTAAAACACCAATTATACTAGGCAAAATCAATAGTCCTGACAACTAGTGTGTCGGGTCATGGCCTCTGGTGTGTAGACAGTGTCTAATTCTGAAATAAGGGTAATCATATCTACTGACTGTAATGGAGGTAGTCGAGTAGGAACAGTAAACATTTTTCCAGACTACGGAAGGAGTATTTTAGAATTTGATAGACACGTTAACACAGGTAAAGTCCTTTTGAATAGTGGAGGAAGCTCGGAACGGGACGTCTATTTAGAACAATATGTCTGTGATGGAGCATGTCGGAGAAGGTGACAGGAGATGGAAAGGCGTTTGGATGTGTAGGGAAGAATAAATTTGACGTCTAATTCGTCATACATTTGTGAGAAAGAGTCGTTGGCTTGAATAGTGTGAGTAGCCATATACGATCATTGAAGTTGTAAACTAAAGGTAACTTGTGTGCGAATCTAATTGTTCTAGTACAAATGGTATGTGTTTTAACAGCATCATTAAGAAAAATTTGCCAAAATACGTACTCAATGCGATTGAATATTATAAAACGGTCTTTCCATAACACCAAAGGAAAGCGGTGAGTTAACACATTTCAAAAAAAAAACTCTTATGCGTCACTTTGGAAAAATACGTGTGTGCTTTGTTAATAGCCATTTCGTATGCTGTCGTATCATATGTGGCGAGGGGGTGGATGTTGGTGTTACTATTATAGGTAATAGAGGGGGGAATAGGTGTAGGGATTTAGTGAATCATATACAGGTCATACTCGTCATCGACAATTTAGAGGAATAGCGAGAACACGATGAGTTTTGACTGCGAAAGAATCGCGTCAAGTCGTAAAGAATTTGTATTTTTTTATACTGAAAAAGATTATGATGTTGAACTAGTGGTGGACGGAGTATATGTGGAAGGATAGTGGACAAGTGGTTGAATAATTCTAGAAGATCAGTGGGAGGTAAAAGGGAGGGAGGTAAGCGACTGAACTTGAACATGTCTATGTGCATCTCTAACATAGTTAGTGATTGTGTAATGTGTGCGTATAGTGTGTTTGCTTTTGTCACAAAAAGAATAAATAAGAGGTAAAAAAACTTGTAAGGCATAAGTCCTATTATTAAGATTTACAAAGGCAAAAGTGGTGAAATTTGTACAATGGTTGTCTACGTCTCTGAGATCAGTGAGTACTCTTCTAATCATAAAGATTTCGTACCTATCACTCTTTAAAAGGTTTGAATAACTAGAGAACTGAGATAATTTAAAGTTCTGTTTAACCTGGATAAAATAGTGATCTAAATGTGCGAATGTTTGCAAAAATGCTTAAATATCTGGGTTTTCAGACGTCGTAACTGTCACTATCATCAGTATCATCAGCAGGGTCTTTGACTGAGGCGAAAATCTTTCTGAAAAAATAAAATTTCCTACTTAACAAAATGGATACTAGTGACTTTAGATGATAGTGGGGAACGAGGGGAAGTACTTTGTAGAGAGTACTCATTGGGTACTATAGCTGAGAGAGTACCTTTTTGTTATTAGAGAAGATTGATTCCCCAATAAACCAATAATCGTTGAACTGGACGTTTACGAATTTGACATGAGGAACTTGGCGATGTCCATCAAGGTAACTTCTTTCTTCGTCAATCGTTGATCACAAGAGAATGGCGTATTTCGCACTGTCGAGTGGGTGGTGGCTCCAGTGGTCGAGGGTAAGGATAAAGTAGTTTTGAACTGGTGCATCTCATGCTGCGCTTTGTGGGGCTGTCTGCGATTTCTTCGCAATTTCATATGTACGTGCTCTTGAGGTAACCTCACAAACGTTGGTAACGATTGTGAGTCATCTGTTGAGCCAGAATATGGGCGCTTCGTTGTTGTGCGAAATTCAGTGTTGTCTGGACTGATCACACTTTCGTGGTCACTCTCGGGATCTGCTGTGTCAAGGTCAGATTCGTGTCTCAATGGAGGTGATGGAAGAATAATATCATCTTCCTTAAGTGTGCATGTAGCGCTGTCTGCGTTTTCTTCATTAGACGGTGCTGTGTGTCGAGTATCATTATCTTCAGTATACTGATGGTTGTAAATTGCTCTACTTTGAATCACGTGCAGGGGCGTTTCGTCTTCACTATCCCACTGTTCATCAGAGTGGTAGTTGCTTATTGAAGGTTGTTCATTTCTAAAGTATGTTTGTTGCACAATAGGCTGGCAGGAATGTATCGTGGTGTCAGGTTGTTCTGGAGTAACTTGCTCGGCCTGTAACCTGGTATTTCGATATTCTAGTCTTTCGCGTAACTCAGCGAGGGGAATATCGTCTTCACCGTCGGATGTGCTTCTATATTGTCTTATTCTGTTGACGGCGTCACAAAATTGGTCGTTTCCAGAGGTGTGCCGTTCTGCTTCTGAAACATCGTTGTCTGTGCTAGACTGTGACGTAGTGCTTGATGTTTGATAACATAATGTAGCTTTTCTGATTGGCCTATTTGTGGTCTCTTTATGTGGTATAATGGGTCGATGCTCATCTTTTTTTATTTGCGTGACATGGGCCTTGGTAAAGATATTTCTTTCTTCGTTCCAGATCTTGTAATTAGTCGGTGTTGTCTTATCTAGAATTTTGAAACCATCCATCCAGCGGGCATCAAATTTGTTATCACGGACATTCTTTCGGTAGTACACTCTGTCGCCAACGTTAAAGCTTTCCAGCTTGACATTCTTGTCGTGTTGTTTCTGTTTCTTTAAAAATGCTTTCGCAGTATTCTTATGTTCTATTTGGTGGACCTTGAATTTCTCTTTTAAAATCACTTCTATTGGGTCTTCACCTACATATTTCCATTGGGGCTGTAACATATTATCCAGGAGAAATGAGGGTTCTCTTCCATAGAGCATATAAAATGGCGACATACCAGTAGTGTCGTTTATATTCACTCTAATGGCCTCCAATACTTGGTTGATGTAAAGATCCCAATACTGTGTATTTCCACTGATGTACTTCGCGAGAACATCATGCATGGTTGAGTGCAGGCGTTCATTTCTGCCATTTGACTGAGGGTGATAATAACTCGTGGTACTATGGGTAATGTTGAACCTCTGAAGCATTGCGTTGAAGCGATTCCCAACGAACTGTTTGCCGTTATCAGATATGATGCGTCTGTGACAGTCATGTCTTGGTAGGAATTCTTGGATAAAATATTCTGTAACCGTTTCAGATGTGATGTTTTTGAGAGGGTAACATTCCGGCCATACTGAATACTGGTCTACTATGTGCAAGATTTATCGGTTCCCTGACTGTGTGATGGGGTATGGTCCCGATATATCGATGCTGACTGTCGCCATTATGAATTGTTCTGCTTGCATTGCTTGGAGTGGTGCTCGTGATGGTTTCATATTTCGCATTTTACAGATTCTGCATGTGTGAACATATTCAATGACATCCCTGTATAGTGAAGTCCAATAGTGTCGTCGTCTAATGATATCTAATGTCTTTTCTCTCCCAACGTGACCATTTTTATCATGAAATAGGGACAAAACCAACGGTACTAGGTGTTTCGGTATGTATTTCTGTAGCTGTCCGTCTTGTTTGGGGTCAAGGTGGTACAATACTTCGTCTTGGATCGTAAGCGTTGGAAATCTGTTTGGGTTTTCTTGAGTTGTTTCATGAGTTTTGTTATGTCTGGATCCTTCTTCTGCTCACTTGCCATGTGGAACTCATCTGGATCACTGTCTGGCTTTGATTGTGATTCAGACTGCTGTGTGTTCTCAGATATGTCATGTTGGTTGGAGCTAACAACATTTATTTGTTTGGTATTATCATGAATTTCTGTCGATGTGGATGGTTCTTCTTTCACTTTAGTGTTCTGTGTTTTGCTCTCCTCATGTGAAATCCTAGACAACAGATCTGCACATGTGTTCATGGTTCCTGGGATGTATTCTATGATGGTATCGTAGGATTGGAGGTTAATGGACCATGTCTGCCGTTTCTTAGGTTGTTCATGTGTCTTAAAGAGCCAATTGACTAGGGGTTGATGATCCGTCCTGCTTATGAGCCTGGTTCCTCGTACATAAAAATCAAATTTCTGTAGTGCATAATGGATGGCGTATGCTTCCTTCTCTGTTGTCGACCATCTCTTTTGGGACTTATATAGAGCATGCGAAAGAAACACGATAGGTTTCTCACTGGGGATTTCAGGCAAAATTGGTTTTTCGTTAAATGTGATGGGTTGGACCAAACATGCACCAATGGCATTGTCCGAGGCGTCGGTATATAATACCATGGGTTTGGATGTGTCGGGGTGAGCAAGTAAGGGGATTGTAGTCAAGGCATCCTTCATGTATTCGAATGATTTCTGGCATTCAGGAGTCAATTTAAAACGAGCATATTTTTTTCTCAGTTCTATCAGGGGCGTAGCCGCACAGCAGAAGTTGATTATGTGGCGCCTGTAGTACCCAACGCACCCAATGAAATCTCTCACCTGCCGTACTGTACTGGGACTGGGCATTTCCCTGATTTCCTTTACTTTATCTTCGTCTGGACGTATACCATCAGCATTTATAACAAAACCCAAATATTTTGTTTCTTCTTTGAGAAACTCACATTTGCTTAACTTGAGTCTGATCTGGTGTTCCCTGAGCCTGTCAAATACTAGTTCTACTTTGTGAAGATGGTTCTCAATGGTTCCCGCTGTATGAATTAATAGGTCATCGATATACGCGAGTGCGAAAGGTTGCCTCTCCTTCAACACCTCATCCATCAATGACATATAAGTTGCCGGGGTTCCCTTTAGGCCAAAAGGCATGACATTCCATGCGTGACTGCCCATGAGTGTAGTAAATGAAGACCTCTGTTTAGCCTCCGGTATCATGGGGATACTCCAGAACCCTGACCTAGCGTCTAAGGTGGTAAAGTATCTCGAGTTGACAAGGGTCGCGAGAATGTCATCAATTCTGGGTAGTGGGTAGGAGATTGTCCTTGTGATTTTGTTCAAAGCGCGGTAATTGCAACAGAATCTATTCGAACCATCCTTCTTCCTAACTATGACGACAGGTGACGACCATGGTGATATGGAACGTGCAATGATGCCTGCTGATAGCATCTCATTAATGGATCTTTCCACTATCTCTCTGTTTTTGAGTGGGGTGTGGTAAGGTTTTAGGCTAAAAGGCTCTTCGGTAGTGGTATTAATTTCCATTTGGACTGTTGATGTACGACCCAATTCCAAATCATTTAAGGCAAAGACATCTTATATTTTTTTAACAAAAGCGGTGAGCCTTTGTTGGTGTTGGGCCGTAGTATGTAAGGTGTCCAACAACTGTGATAATCTGTCTTCGGTATTTGTTTTTATGTCCTTATACATACTTGTATTTGATCGTTGGGTTTGACATTTCACTCCTCTTTCATGAAAATGGTTGAGTAATCTCTCTGATTCTCTCTGGCAATATTTATTGTTGCTCTCTGGTTCTCTCCAGCAATGTCTATTGTTGCTTTCTGGTTCTCTCCGGCAATATTTATTGTTGCGCTCTGGTTCTTTCCGGCAATATCTATTGTTTATCTCTGGTTCTCTCCGGCAATATGTATTGTAGCTCTCTGGTTTTCTCCGGCAATATTTATTGTTGATCTCTGGTTCTCTCCATCAATATGTATTGTTGCTCACTGGTTCTCTCCGGCGATATGTATTGTTGATCTCTGGTTCTCTCCGGCAATATTTATTGTTGATCTCTGGTTCCCTCCGGCAATATGTATTGTAGCTCTCTAGTTCTCTCCGGCAATATTTATTGTTGAGCTCTGGTTCTCTCTGGCAATATGTATTGTTGATGTCTGTTTCTCTCCGGCAATATATATTGTTGATCTCTGTTTTATCTCCATTTGTGCAGTTTTGTCTAGCCTCCTTGTTTATAGGGGGGGGGGGGGGGGGAGGGGGGGGGGGGGGGGGGGGGGGGGGGGGGGGGGGGGGGGGGGGGGGGGGTCTGGGGGATCTCTGTTTTATCTCCAACTGGCGGGGGGGGGGGATAGGGGGGGGGGGGGAACGGGGACGATTAACTTTTGCAATTTTCGCACCTCTCGCAATGAATGATGATTTTCCTGAGGTATTTACGATCATGATGGGGAAATCTCGGGAGCTTGTAATTTCTGCAATGCCCTCAGTAATGAATATCAGTGGATCATCGTTTATAGCTTCATCCAGCAACGGTGCAATTTCTACTGTCTGTCCGGGTCGAATGTAGTCTGATCCCTTTACACGACCTTTGGTTATTATTAGTGAGTTTTGTGGAATGGTCACTGCAGCTGTGAGGCGTACCAACGAAGCTATGTGTAAATCATCCTGGAGGTTGATGTATTCTCCGTTTAGTCTAATCGTGTGTAGATCGTAGTATATTCGGGCCTGGTGTTTGTTCAGGAAATCGCGTCCAATAATAAGATTCCGAGACATACCGCGTGTAATAATGAATTTATGGTTTATTTTCTGTTCCCCAATCTGGAATGTGATAAACGAAGTACCAAGGGATTTCATTTCCTGGCCGGTTCCCGGTGCCATGTAAGTTTTCGTGGGGTGAAATTTCACATATTTCTTAATTTTCCGAAAAATTTGTTCTCGTATTAGGCTTACCGATGCTCCGGTATCCACCAAGGCTCTATAGTGCATGCCCTGAATAGAGATGAGACCGGAACTCGGGTCTGGGTGGATGTTTATGTTATTTACTACAGTCTGCTGCCTTTTATTGCGGTGAGAATGATGTTCTGTGTTGTGTGATGTCTTCCATGTTGTGTGGGACCTATGGGGTTTATAAGTGTACAACTCTGTTTAGCTCACGTCAGCGGTCCGATCTAACGTGTACTCGGTCCGTTTCCCGAAGCAGGGAAATATTGTAGTCTACTTCTGGCAAAACCATGTTGGGTTGCGTATGCGCGGTTGTTCTGTCCTTGTTGTGGTTAGTTATAACCTCGAGATTGATTATGTTGATACGTTCTATGTCCTTGTCTACCATTTCCGAATGATCCTTGCTGGTGTGATTGGCATGTACGAGAGACATGCCCATTTTGTCCACATGTGTAACAGATAATCGTATTGACATTTTGGACATTCTTTTGCCTCGGTTGGTGTGCTTGCTGGAACTGACGTTGCTCAGGCTGATGGCGTGTAGATCGATGTTGGTGACGGTGCCACTGCTGTCTTGAGTGACCGATTTCCATTGGCTCGTGGTCATTGTTTACTTTATATCGAGGATCTCTACCTGTGCGTTGATTGAAACGTTTTCGTACGTTATCCTCCGATACTGCTATTTGTAAAGCATCAGTGACAGTTGTAGGGTCTTTTATTATGAGATGGAGCTTTAAGTTATCTGTGTAAAGTCCGTCCACAAAAATGCCTACCACGTGTTTTTCAATGTCCTGTGATGCTACCGTTCCTTCAATAAAAGCTTCTTCAGCCAAATTTAATAAACGGTCTCCATAAAATTGAACAGGTTCAGATTTTTCTTGATGGATTTTCCTCAAAAGCGACCACGCGTGCTGTTTGTCGGTTATATGACTATACCGTGCAATTAGTTCCTTCTTTAACGATGCATAGGTCTCCTCTGGGTACATGAGGGAGCACCGTCGAAGAAAATCAGTCACGAGAGATTTCGATGACAAGTATGCAATTTTGATCTTTTCCTTGTCACTTGTAGCATTTACCATGGAACTAAACTTGTCTATGTTCATTAGCCATCTCCGGAATGTCTTTCAATCGCCGGTGAAGAGAGTTATAACCGAGCGAATTTGGTTATATTTATTATAGTGATCTACATTGGATAGCGTGCCTGTTATCCATTGCAACGCGGTCATTGTAGGTTCGGCCTCTACAGGTAAGGGTATGTTAGCAGGATGGACGCTTGCCTGTTGCATTTCCTGTGGCTATTGTAGCTGCTGTGCATATAACGCCTGTTGTTGTTGCTGTTGTTGCTGTAGTGTATTCAACGCTTGTTGTTGCTGCTGCTGTTGTAGCTGCTGTTGCTCTTGACTTGGATCCATTATAGTGATTCTGCATGTCTGCTTTCACTAAAGATAAGGGCAGGTCACGGCGCCAATGAGTTGTTATGTGCCCGCGTCAATTAAATGTGCAAGTAGTTATATTTATTTTATTTTCAATTGGAGTTAATCCTTTTGATGTTGTTGTTATTCAAGTGCTAACTGGCCTTCCGCCAGAGATGGTAATACTTGACTTTTGCTCATTTATCTTTCCCGGTTCATTCTTCCCTTTAGGCTTAGTGAATAGCAATCTCGTATAATGGTTGGCAAATGATCCAACTGTAACACAGCAATTGTAGAAAATTCAATTAGAGTTTATTGATGTCATTAGGCAAACACTGTAAATTTCTCAATGATTGTTGGTTATCCAAGAGGAACATTTATATATCCACAATGATATATATATATATAACACTATTTGGAAAATCTTCAAAAGTCCAATATCATGGAATCATTGGAATCATAAGTCCTGAAATCACTGCCCTTTCTCGCACTTCTCTTCTATTTATACTATTTCTTTTTTTCCCGCCAATTTTCACACGATGCTTTCTTTTTTTTCACACGGTACAATTATCTAAATTTGCACACGTTTTCTCAGCTTTTCGACTTTTTCCACACGTCTCTCTCTCTCTAAACAACAGAAAAAAAAACCAAAATAGCAACTCTCACTTCTCAAAATTTTCCATTCAAAACACGCATTTAATATTTTCCCTGGGCTGCACTATCTTTGTCTCTCTTCGTTGTAACTGCCAACTGAACTTTAATGGCTTTGCGTTTTGTGCGAAAACGCCTTATTTGCTTTACGTCTGTTATTTCTATATCCTAAACCTTTTAAATGATAGTGTAGTAAGCAATGCGGTCACAGATAGATAGATAGATAGATAGATAGATAGATAGATAGATAGATAGATAGATAGATAGATAGATAGATAGATAGATAGATAGATAGATAGATAGATAGATAGATAGATAGATAGATAGATAGATAGATAGACGGACGGACGGACGGACGGACGGACGGACGGATGGATGGATGGATGGATGGATGGATGGATAGACAGAGAGACAGACAGACAGACAGACAGATTAGATAGATAGATAGATAGATAGATAGATAGATAGATAGATAGATAGATAGATAGATAGATAGATAGATAGATAGATAGATAGATAGATAGATAGATAGATAGATAGATAGATAGATAGATAGATAGATAGATAGATAGATAGATAGATAGATAGATAGATAGATAGATAGATAGATAGATAGATAGATAGAATGAAATTGCTGATAAGCATGCACCAAATGGGTTACACATACTTCTCATGCTAAACCTACAAAGTAATCTAACTGATATTCCCTGTGATCTTGTCACTCCCGCTGAGAAATCTAATACAATATTGGCGCTGGAATTTCATTTAGAAGTTAAATATTACTCTGTTTAAAAAAAAATACGACAGTAAAAAAAAAAACATCGTTTACATGCTATTAGCATTATATCTGCCGGCCTTTCGTTCACGAGACAAGTTATTAATGCCAGTATATGAAATCTTGATTACAAAGATCTGAGAATGTTTCACGAGTAATGGATTATACTTCGGCAGGCAAATGTTATGTGTAACATGTACTCAGAATATGATATAAATAATGTTAATATCTGTTTGATATTTGACGCGTGTATCTTTCTTCCTAATGTCATTAAGAACTAGAGTCTTGTCTCTTGCAAATGTCTTCAGCTGGTTCTTCTTCTGCTACTAAATCATCACCTTTATGTTGAGACGTGCATCAGTAAAATAGACTGGCCATTTGTCTAGGTCGGCCGATTCGTGCCATGTCAAAACGAAAATAATTCTCCAATTTAAAACAAAAATCTTCCAATGTTTTGTGAGCGCCGGTGAGTGGTTATAGAATTCATTTCTTGACGTTTGTCTAAATTTGAAGTATTTCCTCAAAGGACCATTCCTGTTTATCTCAGGGTCAGCACTAGAAAAAGCATTGTGCCGGATAATCTCAGACTTTGAAAGTGGCATCACTTCACCTGAGGATAACGTTATATTCTCAGACTCAAAATCAGCACTCCAAGCCCTAGAAAGCAAAATGTCTCCTAATATTAATAACATCTGTAGATTAATTGACCAACTGTTCACTTCCTATTGCGTCGAAGTTACACTCCAGTGGATCCCTGGGCATATCGGAGTAGTCTCCAGCTGAGAACAGGCCATCGCAATAAACCCAACCAAACTCCACAATACACTCTACACATCATCACAACAACTGAGGAAGACTTGCACCTTTGTCAGAGAGGCAATGGGCTGTCAAGAGCTACCTGCTCACAGCTAAAGGGATTATATCATCATCATCATCATCATCTCAGGGTCTATCTTTTTTTCTTAAGTCTCTAAGAAGTTCACGTGGAACTTGTCATGAAAGTTAACCTCCTTTCAGGGGATTGTTAGTACTAGCGTGCCTATAGGTTCTAATCTTTTCCCTCAGAATGTTCTCACTAACTTACATCTTGAGTTATTTTGTTTTTGGACACACTCAATGCCATAAATCCATTTAACCAAAGTACTTTCCCTTGTCCGTAATATTATAAAGCATATCAGGGACTGGTATGTACTTTTAGCATGACAGCGTTCAGCTTCGTGCGTACTGCTTGAAACAATCAAGATATAACATTCCTAATCCGTCATAAAAACATTCTTTATGAAAATAAAATTTGTATTTACGCTAATCCTATTTCCATTTTCACATTTCCCTTTCCTTTTTTTAAAAATGTATGGTCTCTTATGTTTTCTTATATCAAACTATAACATTAAAATAACCGAAAATGGGCTCGGTTTGTCTTCTGCTTAAAAAAAAAACAATACAAATGGATCACCTACTGTTATTTTTTGTAGTTTTAGTTGAAGAAAACCGATATTTTTTGCCTTTTTACTGTCTGACGTATATTAAGTATATCTTATAATGCCGCGTAAAATGGTAACCTTATGTGTTAAACATATTTAATGTTTGTTGTTTTCTTCTTTGCTGATCTCTGAAGGCAACTAGTCTGCGAAAATGTCAAACTTGAGTTCCTGCCCCTTGGTGAGAAACTGATACTAAGTTCCTGTATCTCAGTAGGAAACTTTCCTAATACGTCAATTTCTGTTCATCTCCCTTATGCATCCTACTTTCCTCACACTGCCAGCACTTTTCTTAAAGAACCCTGGGAGTTTGTCACGCTAATCCCCGCCAAAACTTCCTCTGTTTAGACCAGCCATTTGATGGCATTTACCCCCAGCCAAGCCTTCCATTAGCACCATTAGCTAGGCCAGACAGAATGCCGGATGCTAGTTCAAGAAAGCTGGCCAAACTTCGCGTGCTAGAATTCTCTGTTGGCAAGGCCAAATTTCTACAGATCTGACTTGGTACCCACACCTCGCTCAGAAAACTCGTCGCTAGCAATCCCTAACGTAGTTATCCGCGACCGGCAGAGCGACAGCCACAAAGGAAATGAAAATGGCGCACAGTGTCAGAAAAGCCTGTCTCACGGTAGGGTGGTCAGAAATAGTTTCCAGATTAGAATGGGATTGGTATCTAAGATGACGTGGCGAATTTTCTGACGCTCGATCATGGACTCTTCCTGGCTTTACTAATAGTCGTTTGTTGTGTTTGAGTGTGTGTTTGTGAGCGTGTCCGTGTATAAGAGTACGTCTATAATAATTTCCATCATCATCATCATGCATTTTTTTCAGCTGCTCGAGGAGCACATGTCCTCAACAAAAACATGCCAAGCCCTGCTTTCTTGTGCTATCCGCTCAAGGTCTTCTCATGTCTGCTTCAGCCTTTCTCATGTATGTCACCAGTTTTCTTCTCCGTGTGTGTGTCTGTGTTTTGTTTTTGCCTCCTTCTAGTTCTCTTACATTTTGCATGCAAGAAGAGTGACTACCTTTGTAATGCTATCACCATCAGCTGGTTCAGATTGTGTCTATGGCAAATGTATATTCGTTAGCAGTAAACAAAAGTACCAACACAACAATCAGACTCTACATAATCAAGAAATAAAAGTACGTAATGGTAATGCCGAAGAATAGAATGACGACCTGGGGGCATGCCATATTACTATGCCACAGTAAGACAGTAAAGTACCTTTCTCCAGCTAAGAGCGACTATGAGGGAGGCCACAGAGGTAAGTAAATGAGGCTCAGAAGGGGTCATGAGCAAAAACAGATGGAGAACCCATGCGCTAGACAAATCAGTAATATAAATCAGTAATATAAATCAGTAATATAAATCAGTAATATAAATCAGAAATATAAATCAGTAATATAAATCAGAAATAAGCTGAGAAGTACTTGGACACTAACGTCTGATTATAAATGTTTAACACAGGAGACAAAAGAAGTATTCCCTAAAATAATATGCGTAAGTTTGAAACGACACAAGGCCAATTACACACCCCACCAAAAGTACTTCATTGGCAGCAGCGTAGACAAGGCTGGAGGAAGGAACATTGGCATTAAAATAAAACCTGTTTTCAATGCATTTGAAAGTAAATTGAAATCACAAGAATTGAAGTCTTGCAGTAAAAGAGTATTTCAACTAAATTTATTTATTTATTTATTTTTTTAGCTCCGGAACATGGGGAACAGCAAAAATGTAAACCAAGAAATTCCAGACTGTCAGGAATGTGTGTTTGTGCAAAATGAATGGATTAAAATTGTATGGCAGGAACACCAATGTGGAACTGGTGGAAAGGAGCAGGTAAGAACAATGAAACAAGAGGTGAAGAAACCACGTAGGCATTAGATAGAACATTCACTGCAAGTAACATTACAAAGTAGCTTTTGTTCTTGAATCATCGAGGTGAAAGGCAGAGAGGGAGACTCAAACACACGCAGAGAAGAAATAAGAGGCACACATATAAATTATAAAGAAGATATCGACTTGAACGGATGACATAAATGATTGACAGATCTATGCTTGCTCACAATTTGATTCTTATAGCACGTACGCCCACCTCATAAAGGCGAATACCTTACCTAACAATGCAACGAAATGTAAGGAATAACATATACATTTTCTATGACATCAACCTTCCTCAAAAGTTGTGAACATATTTCATGGAGATTTTTTGCCGTTAAACAAATGGTACATAAACATTCTGCAGACTTGAGAAACTGTACGCAGACTGATATGTGTTCTCTCTTGAGTTACAGCCAGCGCCGGACATGCGGATTGTTCAAAGTGGTGCTAAGTCTCATTGTGGCAAACGTCTCGTCTTTCCCCCCCAATCCCGTGTAGTAGTGTATGTACTCTTACGAGACTTAATTTGATGATATTGATTTGTATCACACATTAATTTCCGTAAGTAAGGTTCACTGTAATAATTTACAAAAACAGTACATTTATGTTTTAACAATGCAATTGGAGGTACAATTTTTTTTCTTTCTTCATGTTGAATTACACATGGGAGCTCATTGCGCTATTTTTGGACACGATTACTTTTATATAAAAGAATCCCTTTACACGCTCATTGAGGGATATTGGGAATATGGCGTTAGGCCCGTATTTTCTTGACCATCGGCACACTAGGGGTGATGTGGTCAGCATCACGCCGGCCGCCTTAACCTTCCCAGAGTTGCTCTGGTACCCAATTCACAAGACAGGGTCGACCCCGGATCTGTTTGCGGTCTAAAAAGTCCCACCTCAACTGGGGATTGAACTATGGACCACCGAGTTACGAAACCAGTGCACTAAGCTCTGTGCAACCTCGGCTCCCTTTTATATAAGCACATACTTTTTGCTGTAAAATTGTATGTGTGTTTTCTTGTTCTTTAAGAATGTTAATGTTTTTATTTACTTTTAAAAAAATACATTTTAGAATCTCCCACAAGTCGACCCCGGATGCGGCGGCACCGCTCAAGAGACGACTCTGGTTACATCATTTAACTTATCTTTGTGAAGTCTAGTAAATATGCTCGGTGGCTGTTTAAAGGCTTTTATGTGGTTAATTCACAAATCTTGACCCGTTCAATCATCTTCAAACTCTTGAATTATGTGATAAAATCAAGTGATAAAACCATGTGATCGTAATCACACACTTCAACACACACTTTTAACATAATTCATTCACAGCAAACGTTACACACCTGTATCCACGTAATTCACGCTGTCTCGCTTAAATAATCATTCATAAATTCTTTCTAACATATCACTCATCTTGTTACAAGTCACTCGCGAAACAAAAATTATAGCTCATAATATTTCTCCCATAGGTCTATCCTTCCACAGATCTATTTCTTTTTTAACAACTAATAAGCTTTTAGCATAACATACATGTTCTATGCCAGGGGTTCTCATCCGTTTTTTGCTCATACCCCGCTCCTCCTTCTGATGCTCATTTACCCCTGTGCCCCTGTCATAGTCGCTGTTAGCTGGAAAAAATGTTGGGGGAGAATTTGTCCAGAGTTGAGAACCGCTGTTCTATGCACACATACACAACACAATGTTTAACAAATTGTATTCTTGGTGTTCCCTTCTCAAATTCTTGTTCATTCTTGATAAGTTTTCATCACCCCTGCTCGCCTTTGTCATTGTTGTTAATTTACTTTCACTCTTAACTCTCGGGGGGTCTCTGAGTAAGCAGAGACAGAATAGGACAACTCTTTCCTCAGGCATGTCGTAACAGGCAACTAATATGAGGTTTGTGCCTGGGACTGGCAATTCCATCACGTTAAACAAATTGCTACAGGAGCAACAGCTACATAAAAAGAAAAGGAATGTTTCTGAGCAGACGTCATGCAGCAAGACCAGCTGCTGTAGTGGTTCAATGTTCCACACGGAGAAATAAATGAATGAACTACCACTCTGCTACTACTTTAAAAATTCTATCACACCAGCTATGGACTACTGCTACGATGAACCAGTCTTTTTCTTCCTTCTCCCCCTCTTCCTCTTCTTCCTCTTCTTCTTCTTCTTCTTCTCGTTGCATCTCGTCTTGTTTATTCTCTTCATTTTTCAGCTTCATGTTTTGTGCCTGCTTAGTTTTTTTTTTTTAATGCAACCATTTTTTTAATCAGCTTCAAAAAATATTTTTTATACCGCAATCTATTAGATCCTTTCCTGTCCCAACGAATATTCCAGTTAATGAAGTTTGTCCAAAAATAACCCAATCCAGTTAACAGGCAACGTTTAATAGCAACAATGCTCGATTAAAATAAAAAAAGATAATCCACCCACAGAAGAATATAAAAAGAATTATAAAACAAAGGTCCAATGTATCAGGAACAGACATTTTGACCTGACCTCGACGTCTGATCCTATCTAAATTTAGTTGGATGATTACAGAGTAAAGACTAGTGTAGTTCTTTGTTCGTCTTTTTTATTTACCGGCGGTAAAATCTTTGATGTTTGATTCTTCTCGTGCAGTTTTTCATCTTATATAATTATGCTGCAGGTTACGAGTTTCATTGATCTTTCATAAATGGCTGCTTCCCCATCTCTCTAACATTTTTTTTCTCTTCTTTTATTTACTACTTATAATATGAAGCGTTACAAGTAGTGTTTATTATTGCTCGTCGATCCCGCGCACGTAATGCGGCATGGTTTGCGACGCATTCTCTATACACTGGTTTTTTGTTTTTGTTTTTTTTTTCACAGATTTGATACCCAGTTCAACATGACCTGAGCTGTGCATTTTTTTTTGGTTTATTTTTGTTGTTTAAATAGGTCTGCTGGACTTCTCGCTCTTTTGTAGCTAATACCAAGTTAAAGATTCCTTTGTATTATTTACACTGTAGATTTAGGTTTTTCTGCCAATCAGAAACAAGTTGAGTTGAAGTCATGAGCTTCAGTTTCTGCAGCTTGGCTTGTCTTTAAAGGATCATCACATCTGGTCACCAACAAGAAGAAAGAAGGGCGTGGTATACTATGCATTACCCGCCATCTAACTATAATTACTTACTTACTTAGTCGTTCCACTTCTACCGTGAGGTGTAGAGGTTTGGAAGAGAGAACGCCAGACTATCCTATCAGCTGTCTTCCACCTGGCCTGGTTCCATTCTAGTCCTCGGTCCTTCAAAGATTGTCTAATGTTGTCCTCCCAGCGGACTCTGGGTCGTCCTGGAGGTCTGGATCCCTGGCTCTTTGTTTCCCATGCTTGTCGTGGTAGCCGATCTTCTGCCATTCTGCAGACATGGCCAAACCATCTTAGTTGGGACTGTTGTACTTGGGTCTGCAGGGGGTGGGATTTTAGGCCTTGACGTATCGTCTGGTTGCGGACCTTATCTCTTCTTGTTACTTCAACCACCTTCCTCAGATACCTCATTTCTGAGGTTTGGATCTGGCTTTTGTGGGTTGTAGTCTTTGTCCATGACTCGCATCGACATGTCAAGACTGGGACATAGGTGGAGAGGTATACAGCCATCTTCGTTTTGCCATCCAACTATGCAGAGCTAAAATACTGTGCTCTGGTTCTGGGCTCTCCCAAGAAATAGTCACGTCCTACACAGAGCCACTTCTTAGGTCTAACTGCCTATCACTGTGTTCATAGAGAGATCCTCCTGCTTGCAGGCAACCAGGTCAAAGCCAGAATTACTTCTGTCTTCATCACATTTACATTATGTTCTTATGTGCTTTTTATGTCTTCTTTGGCGCGTACTGTAGACAAAGAAATGTTACATTTTACGACAATGTTTCCCAAATTTAAAATAACCAGGTACCTCTTATAAGAGTTTCATCTTACTGACGTGTCCCTCTCGGAATAAGAAGATAATTTAGGGG
Source organism: Oreohelix idahoensis (assembly GCA_024509875.1). Lineage (NCBI taxonomy): Eukaryota > Metazoa > Mollusca > Gastropoda > Stylommatophora > Oreohelicidae > Oreohelix > Oreohelix idahoensis. The sequence continues at coordinate 600,150 of JAMPIV010013521.1, read as the reverse complement.
AATTATAGTATTACTATTTTGTCTATACAATCGCATAGCCTATATATATATAACAACGGGCTGATCACCCGTTTGCCAGTCACTTTGATTACGGAAACAACAACAAACGGATTGATTTGTCGTTGCCCTAAAGACGCCATTAGGCGTGATGGGAACAACGGCTAAGAAAATCTATTCGTTGTTGCCCTTAAGACGCCACTAGGCGTAATGGCCACTGACTGCTTTGACGGCCGTTGGCTAAGGACGGAAGAAGAAGAAGAAGAAGAATATATATATATATATATATTCTTCTTCTTCTTCGATCCTTAACCACCGACCGTCAAAGCAGTCAGTGGCCATCACGCCTAGTGGCGTCTTGTAGGGCAACAACAAATTGATTCCACTTTGCACGGTCGGTGGCCATCCTTCGTACAGTGCCCCAACTCTGGTTCATTCTTTGCATCTCAGCCTTTACAGTCCTCCGCCAAGTTGTTTTTGGTCGGCCTCTCTTTCGCTTTCCTTCAGGGGTCCAAAGCATAGCTGTTCTTGTGATGGCATCGGGGTCTCTTCTGAGGACATGACCAACCCAGCTCCAGCGTCTGCCAGCTATGATGGTATGCATGTCCTCTTGCTTGCTACGAGTAAGCAGATCTTGGTTGGTGATGGTATTCGGCCAAAAGATTCGGTGAATTTTTCTTATGCATGTTGTGTGAAAAGAGGACAATTTTGACATTTCCTTCTCTGTGTATATATATATATATATATATATATATATATATATATATATATATATATATATATATATATATATATATATATATATATATATATATATATATATATATAACAGTTTTACAATTTATGTTACAGATAGACATAATAATTTTGTTAACTGATTAAAAAAAAACGTACGTCGTAATATAACATAAAAATTGTGAAATGACATATGAAAGTATGCAGTTTAACTAGTGACGAAAGCACATTTTTAATACTCAATTTTTTTTTTATTGAATTAGTAAATAAATATGTGTGTATTTCAACAGGGCACCATTGTCTTAAATTAAATGTTAATGAATTATTTTCTACAGCTGAAAGTTAAAAATATGATAAAGTAAAATAAATTTTTTTAATTTAAAAAAAAAAAAAACCCTCAGGATACGTGTTCCATTCTGCCTTTAATCTGTGCTTTTCATAATTTCCGCACGATCAAACCTTAGATTCTCATAGTAATTGTGAAACATTTAAGTTAATGTTAATGCTTCGTTTATCATCGTCATAATCATTAACACCAACTACATCATTAACATCACCAAGTGCACTGTTAACTGCAGGGCGATTATATTTCTTCACAATCTGGGGTTCACAATGTTCATTGTCCCTTCTGTTGCTGAATTTTACTAGCAGTGTTAAATTGTTCCTGGTTGCTGTTTCTGGGGATTACTCTTTTTTATTATACACTCACCATATGCGCAATGAAAATACTTAAACACTAACAGAACAATAAAGACATTCTACAACAAAGAGGACAATGAAACAGGTTATAGACGTTATGTTGCACTGCTGGTTGCAGAAATTTAAAAGTGGATTATAAAAGAAGATAACGCGAAGCTGTAGTACATTCATTAACGTAAGACAGATGGCGCATTGTTTTACTGTGTTTGGGTAATTTGTTTCATCGTTTGTTTTACAGTTTTTGAGCACTGTATTTCTTCCTTTGTTGCCTGTTTCCAATGTTTATATTTGCTCTCAGAAGAAGTAATCTCTGCTCGCTACTTGAGCTGTTTTGTTAGTGTGATTTCGTTAAAGTGTACATGTACGTTACTTGTTGTAACTTACTTTCTCTTTGCGATATAACCCAAAGAGATCAATAGTAGATAACATAATTAATCTAACAAACATTTAGGAAAAGGTTGTTGGAAACCATAATACAAGGAAAGGTTTAAAGCAAATGGGATAGCCAGGGGTTCTTAACCTTTCTTGTGCCATGGATCCATTTGATTGATGATTCCTTTGAAAAGATGAATGTATACAAGCACCGCTAAATGATCCGTGGACCATAGATTCAGAAACCCTGTGAAAGAGGATAACAGCGGTCTGTGTGGGAATGAAATATTACGACGCTGATCAAGGTGTGTCATCAAAGAAGGAGAGACAATTATTAGTCTTTTATTAGTGCCAATTATTGACGTACAGATGTCACCTGAGTCAATAACATGTGAGAAAACTCATTCGCGCGGTACTGCTCACGAGAGGACAAGTACAGCGACACATATGAGCTAGGAAAAATACAGCTACAAAGATGTGATAGGAAACGTACAGCTACAAACTTGTGAAAAAACAAGTGAAGCTACAAACTTGTGATAGGACAAGTACAGCTACAAACTTGTGATATGACAAGTATAGAAACAAACTTGTGATAGGACAAGTACAGCTGCACACTTGTGCTAGGACAACTACAGCTACAAACTTGTGCTAGGACAAGTACAGCTACAAACTTGTGCTAGGACAAGTACAGATACAAACTTATGCTAGGACAAGTACAGCTACAAACATGTGCTAGGACAAGTACAGCTACACACGTGTGATGGGACAAGTACAGCTTCCTAGCTTGTGATAAGACAAATACAGCTTCAAACTTGTGATGGGACAAGTACAGCTACAAACTTGTGATGGGACAAGTACAGCTACAAACTTATGATGGGACAAGTACAGCTACAAACTTGTGATGGGACAAGTACAGCTGCAAACTTGTGCTAAGACAAGTACAGCTACATACTTGTGAAAGGAGAAGTACAGCTAAAAACATATGATAGGACAAATACAGCTACAAACATGTGATAGGGCAAGTACAGTTACAAACATGTGATAGGACAATTACAGCTACAAACATGTGATAATACAAGTACAGCTACAAACTTGTGATATGACAAATACAGCTACAAACATGTGATAGGGCAAGTACAGTTACAAACATGTGATAGGACAATTACAGCTACAAACATGTGATAGGGCAAGTACAGTTACAAACATGTTATAGGACATTTACAGCTACAAACATGTGATAATACAAGTACAGCTACAAACTTGTGATATGACAAATACAGCTACAAACATGTGAAAGGAGAAGTACAGTTACAAACATGTGATAGGACAAATACAACCACAAACATGTGATAGTACAAGTACAGCTACAAACATGCGATAGGACAAATACAGCTACAAAAATGTGATAGGACAAATACAGCTACAAACATGTGATAGGACAAGTACAGCTACAAACATGTGATAGGACAAATACAGCTACAATCATGTGATATGACAAATAAAGCTACAAGCGTGTGATAGGTCAAGTACAGCTACAAACATGTGATAGGACAAATACAGCTACAAACATGTGATAGTACAAGTACAGATACAAACATGTGATAGGACAAATACAGCTACAAACACGTGATAGGACAAATGCTGCTACACACATGTGATAGGACAAATGCTGCTACACACATGTGATAGGACAAATACAGCTACAAACACGTGATAGGACAAATACAGCTACAAACATGTGATAGGACATATACAGCTTCAAACATGTGATAGGACAAATACAGCTACAAGCATGTGATATGACAAATAAAGCTACAAGCGTGTGATAGGTCAAGTACAGCTACAAACATGTGATAGGACAAATACAGCTACAAACATGTGATAGTACAAGTACAGATACAAACATGTGATAGGACAAATACAGCTACAAACACGTGATAGGACAAATACAGCTACAAACATGTGATAGGACATATACAGCTTCAAACATGTGATAGGACAAATACAGCTACAATCATGTGATATGACAAATAAAGCTACAAGCGTGTGATAGGTCAAGTACAGCTACAAACATGTGATAGGACAAATACAGCTACAAACATGTGATAGTACAAGTACAGATACAAACATGTGATAGGACAAATACAGCTACAAACACGTGATAGGACAAATGCTGCTACACACATGTGATAGGACAAATGCTGCTACACACATGTGATAGGACAAATACAGCTACAAACACGTGATAGGACAAATACAGCTACAAACATGTGATAGGACAAATACAGTTACAAACATGTGATAGGACAAATACAGCTACACACATGTGACAGAGCAAATAATGCTACAAACTTGTGATAGGACAAATACAGTTACAAACATGTGATAGGAAAATTACAGACACAAACATAAACTAGGACAAGTCCAGCTACAAACACGTTCTAGTATACGTAAGGTGACCAGACGTCCCGGTTTTTCCGGGACAGTCCCGGTTTTCGACCATTTTTGATAATTTGTCCCGACTTTTTTTCGATGCAATCCGGGACGCCAATTTGTCCCGGTTTTCGACGAATTTGCCAATTTGGCATAAATCTCACAGATTAAAAAATATATATATATTATTCCGTGGCTGACTTGAGGGAATTTTTAATTATTAGTGAACTGGCGCCGAAACAGCACAAGAGGTTGTCAGGGCCGCGAATTAGTTTTGTAGTTCCAATGTGATATTCGCAGTTATTTGAAATTTTAGGTAGTGGTAAAGTACCAAGATTTTGCGTACGGTATACGTTTATTTAATTTAAACGGTGAACTATTTGTGCATATTTTGTTATTGTTGTAAGAAAATGGTACCAAAGCGTAAATGCAGTTTCAATGAAGATTTACAAAAGGAATATCCGTTTATTAAAAAGAGTACACCAAACTTCAATGTACGATGCAATATATGTGCCTCCGGGTTTTCGATAAGCCATAGTGGACGTGGTGATATTAAGAACCACATAAGCAGTGAGAAACATAAGAGAGCCGTCATTACAGCTGCATCAAGCTCGTCGTTAACCACTTTCTTCAGAGATGATAAAATTGGTGACCAAGAAGAGCAATTAGCTGCTATAGAAGGCGCCTTTGCATACCATACAGTGCTACACAATCATACTTTCAGGTTTATGGATTGCACATCAAAATTACTTCAGGTTACTTTAGAGCCAAAATTTGCATGTGCACGTACGAAAACAGAAGCCATTATTCGAAATGTCTTGGCACCCCATATTCTAAATGAGTTAAGGTGTGACCTAGAAAAGTCTACATTTATTTCTGTACTGACAGATGCATCCAACCACAAAGAATTCAAGATTTTACCTTTGCTTATCAGATACTTTGATCAAAGTAATGGAGTGAAAATTAAAATATTAGAGTTAAAGTCATTGCCAGGTGAAACATCTGATATTGTAAGTAGTTTTCTTAATGACTGCATAACTGAAAATGGTTTAGACAGGAAAGTGGTTGGATTATGCGCAGACAACACAAATTCCAATTTTGGAGGTGCTGAAAGGAAAGGACAGAACAATGTTTTCAAAAAACTGCAAGAAAACCTTGGACATGGTCTTATAGGAGTTGGGTGTGCAGGTCATATTTTCCACAACACTGTTCGAACAGCTGCAGATGTACTGCCTGTTGATGTCGAGCTGATTATTGCCTCTAAAATCATATTTTCAATCTCAAGACAGATGCCCAGTTTTTATACAGACATTCTTTGAAAATCCTCTATCTGAGGCATGGCTTGTTTTTGTTCACAGTCAGGCCTCTCCATTCTACGAAGCAGTGCAAAAAATAGAGGGACAGGCGGTCACTGTGTTTGAAGTCATTGACAGCATCAACAGGTTGAAAACTATTTTGAAGTCCAAACTGGAAGACTGTTTCTTGCCATCAAGAGTTAAGCTAATCCTTGAAATGCTGGAAATGGAAGGACTTCCAAAGGAGGATGTGAAAAAGTTTCATGCTAGCGTTTCTTCGTTCTATGAAACCGCTTTAAATTATTTGAATAAATATGCTGCAAAAAATTTTCAAGACCTAGAATCCTACAGCTGGGTAACGCTGAACAGAATACCAATTTGGGCAGATATTGAGATATCATCATCACTAGTGATTCAAACATTACCTTCAGCCCACTTTACAGAAACTGAAATTTATGACGAATATGTCTATATGAAGCAGTTTGTTACTTCTCAGAAAATTAGTGAATGGAGTGCCAAAAAAACATTGCCACCACAACGTTGGATTGAAATGATTTCCCACTTCAAAAACAATAATGTGACATTTTCAAATATTTTGAGTTTTTTTTTCTGTCTACCTGGAACAAATGCTGCCACAGAAACAGTGTTTTCTTTGATGAACAGCTTATGGGCAAGTGATAAAACACAGCTAGGTGTTGAAACTTTGAAAGCTATGTTGACAACCAAAGTGAACTGTGAGGAAACATGTGTCGAGTTTTTAAGATGCTGCTTGCAAAGAAGGACCTATTGATAAAAATCCACTCATCTGAAAAGTACAGTAACTGAGCTTCACCTTAAGTAAGGATTATTGTTGTTTTTCTCTCTTATTAGTTTAAGTAGTTAAATTTATACAGTAAAATGTATGTTATTCAATGTTATTCAAATGTATATATAAAATGTATATTATTTTAAATTGACATCAACTTGATTTTTCCGGGACATGTCCCGACTTTTGACCTTTTCTTTATCCTTTTGTCCCGATTTTTTGCATTGAAATAGGTCAAATCTACTATTTTGTCCCGGATTAGGGTTTTGAAAATATGGTCACCTTAAGTATACGTCCAGCCAGGAACCTGTGTTAGGACAAATGCTTTAACAAACATATTTAGTAGAACTACAGAATCAAACATGTGTTAAGACAAGGATAGTGACAAATATAAACTAGGCCAAGTACAGCGACACTCGTGGGCTAGAAGAAGAAGGTTCCCAACAAATGGGAGACAACTCAACATAACTTGTGTAACTAAAACAAGAAGAATTAATACCTTTTACAACAAACCAGAACACGTGAAATGCTATCTTTTTGTTTATTAAATAACTGATGTAGATACTAATCAGAAACAACAAAGGACAGTATTTTTCTTTTTGATTACGTGGACTCTTCACTGATGAAGATCCGATTAGTGCTTTACGCAACAAGGAAAGATTTGCTGGGAAAGACAATCAAGAAAGTGTAGTGAAAGGAATTTTTAAAACGTAATAAAGATGGATATCACACACTTCTTCTTTACCTTATCTCTCCTCTGTTTCTTATTAATCCTCTACTTGTGCCTTGAAGCATCGCAGATGTTGTTGATTATCGGTTTCCGGATCCATTCCACGTATGATGGTCTGGAATACTGTAATGTTGTTGTTCATTTCAGACGTGTTGCATATCCTTCTATCGATCCCCTTCTCTGGCATCCTTCACTCCTTCTCACTTCCACTTAAAATGGTACGCCAGTGGTACTGAGTCATGAGGATTCATACAGAGTATCACAAATAAATTATTCTTTTTTTTTTCTTCAATTTGTTTCTTGGTGTGTGCTCGCTCTTCGACATCCACCCTAATCTCCTTGTCCTACTATAGTTCTCTTCGTACCTTGTAAACTGTCTTTCGCAACCATCTAATTTCGCAGGTGGGCTTTTTTTTTCTTGTTCTTTCTTTATTTTATAGATCTGACTTCATCACAAGTGTTCGTATGAATGGTGTTTTTTTTTTTTATATTAATAGTTACCTTCTAGTAATTTTGAATTTTTTTGGGATGCTTCATAAATGGTGTGAGCTGATTGGTCACTTCTTTGCTTCAAAACATACATATCTTATTGAGTCCATTTTATAAACAAACAACACTCAAGAAACAAAGGACACTAGGATTGCCCGTCGTCAACCATTGTCAGAAACACGAAACAAGAGACGAGAAACATATAAAGTCTATGAGAACGTAATAAAGTCAAACAGACACAAGTGGAGAAAACAATATTTAATTCTTCTTCATCAAGTACTACGCCTAGTGACATAACTTCCTGTCTCCAGTACAAGTTATCAGTTCTGCTGTTGACTTCTTTCCGTGCCATGATGTCAAACTGTCCAGTATTTGCTCTCTTTGTCTTCCCCTATCTCTTTTTCCTTCAATCTTACCTGTTGTTACGATATATTCCAGCTTTCCTCTTCTCATAACATGCCCCCCAAAAAAGTGGATTGCTATTTTCTAACTTGTGAAATAAATTTCCGTTGCGCATTGGCCTCTTTCAGGACATCCTTATTACTCTTGTTGGCTGTGCATGGTATTTGTAACATTCTTCTGTAAAACCACATCTCTGTCGGCCCTTTTGTTTTCCCAACTTGTTTACTAATTGTCAATGACTCACTCCTATATGCCAGGATTTGTTCTATATAACATTGATGAACTCTCTAATATTTAATTAACAAATACAAATACTAAAGAAGAACGAATTATCAACGCAATTATACTGTCTATAATTTCACAGCAATGAATATCGCATGTAATAAATGATTGAAATGAATGGTTAAATGTAAAGTTTTGCCCATTGATGAACTAACGTCGTCGGTATGTTGGATTCTTATTTCGACATCTATTGCTAATCTTCCAATAACTGTGAACCTTGCTGCCGAGTGTCTGAACTATTCCATAGGCTTTATTCTGGCTTTATCATCTATGATGTTTCTCTTTCTGTGTTCTCCCCACCGTTTCCATTCGCTCCTTATGGAGCATAGACCCACCCTACAGCTGATCCCCTTGCAGGAAGCCTGTACCCAGCATGCACATGCTTCAGCAGTTGTGATTTCTGTAATAATTTATTTTACATGATGTTGCCAGCGTACGGCACAACCTGATACTAGTCACATTGGACGACGATGCTTGAAGGAGTAGAAGTTATATTCTTTATTTGTATATTCAGAGACGCTCTCTCTCTCTCTCTCTCTCTCTCTCTCTCTCTCTCTCTCTCTCTCTCTCTCTCTCTCTCTCTCTCTCTCTCTCTCTCTCTCTGCTCGCGCTCCATTAATTATTGATGTGAATCTTTCCAGAATGAATGCATCTGAGGAGAAATGGATACTGTAAATACGATAAAAGAAAGAAAGGGCGGATGATAAACAGGCATGCGCACCCAATTCTCTAGCACAGCTGTTTTCAACCTGTGCGCCGTGGCGCCCTGGTGCGCCATGACTGACGGTCAGGGGCGCCGAGGATGGGCGTGGATTTTTTTCATATTTAGCTGTAAAGAAAATACAGAGCTGTGGGTCCGGAGAAATTTCACTTTTGATGTTGGCCAGCCTTTGAAGTCCCGCTCCCTCCGACCCGCCTATCAACTTTCCGCGCATTCACCATGTCAGTCCTAAGTGCTTTCTGGACACTGACTTCCTGTTAAAAGTTGCATACCTCTGTGATCTTTTTGAAAAGTTGAACTCGTTGAATAAGTCTCTGCAAGGAAGTGCAACTCATTTGATTCAACTTATTAACAAAGTTTCGGCCTTCAAAAAGAAGCTTCTTCTTTGGAAGAGAAAAATCAATGAAGGAGAAATGGACTACTTCCCAGGTTTGCAGTAGTTCATTACAGACAATGAAATAGATTTTAGTGCAGATATTGTTTCTATAATTCAAGGACACTTATCTCAACTCAGTGTTCATTTTGAAAAATACTTTCCTGATAACTGTGACAGGTTTAAGTGGGTTCAAAATCCCTTCAGTAGTGATGCTCCTTCGGACTTCAGTACTGCAGAAGAGGAAGAACTGATAGAACTTTCATCAGACTCTTCACTTCAAGCGAAGTTTCCATCCATGGCATTGCCAAAATTTTGGTATTCAGTAAAACAGGAGTTCCCAAGCTTGAGCAAGAGAGCACTGAAGATATGAATTCCTTTTGCAACCTCCTATCTCTGCGAGGCTGGGTTTTCAGCAGTGGCTGTCATAAAAACCAAGTTCAGATCAAGACTTGATGTGGAGAAGGAAATGAGGATAGTTGTATCTCAATTGGTGCCAAGATTTGACAAGCTGTGTAACAACAAGCAAGCTCAAGTTTCACACTGATGTGATTGGTACTTTATTCATCCTATTTTTTTTAAGTTTTACTGTACAAGTTTTTTTGTTATGGAGATTGAATCATGCGTGCAGTATATCAGTGAATGATTTTCAGACAAAAATAATAAAAATATGTTATAAAGAAACTACTTTATCTGTTCTGTTTTCTTTTTTTATAGTAAGGGTTTTCAAAGTGCACTTTGTGTATATTTTTTTCTTGTACGTGTAATCTGTTCACAGATTGTCCAATTGTATTTTAAATTACATTAAAAAATTACATTGTTTAAAAGCCTTTCCAAAGCTCTTCTGCTAAAAAAAAAGTTAGGCTAAATGTCGAAACATCGCTAGAGTTTTTACCAGTTATCCCACAGGAGAGCCGCAGAAAGAATGTAGTTGGTCAGGGGAGCCATGGACTCAAAAATGTTGAAAACCGCTGCTCTAGCATTTGAAAATAAAATGCATTCGTTCGTTCGTTCTCTTCGTTAATCTACAGATTATTCTCTCAGGATCTTGCATTAAAATAATTTGTATGTTTCTACTCAGCTGTATGGGGTGGGACGATCAGTTCTCTTTCTCGCTGCCTTTGTCCTCACTACCTCAGAGGAAAGTCAGGTACCCATTTAACTGCCGGGTAGACTGGAAATTGACGTAACCTGGTTATTTACCCAGTTCCTTTATCTCGAGAAGCAAGCGCTCTATCGAACCACCTCGCCGCTCTCTCATACACGAGGATTGAATAAATGACTGAGAGAACGAATGTAGGTATGTTTGTGTGCATGCTTTTACGTAATTATGGCAAGTTTACTTTTGTATGTGTGTGTGCTTGTGTCTATGTATAGATGTGTATGCATCAGCATACACTTGTAAATAATTACTGTTTTATATCGCATTAATTAAAATGTGCAATCTATTCGCGGAAAAAAGTAAAAACAACATTCCAGTCTCCATACATTTAAATTACAAGGGAGGTAAGAAAGGTTAAAATAATTATGAATTAAAACTAACAAATAACATCCCTTTATGTAACTCCACGATACCGTCACAATAAGAATAAGCTAGGTCCGCAAACCGTGGCGGAATCATGACACAGTTGCATTTACAACTAATTTGATTAAAAAGCAAAGTTAAGTAATTAGTCAAATTACACTCTATTTACATATTCTCAATTCTCAGTCTTCAAAATATGCTGCACGTGCTGAAAGTTTAAGATGTGGGCTTGTGTTGTCAATGTTTTGACAAGTATACTTGCTCGTCATTGTATAAAATATACTGTTCAAAAAAAGAAACGCATAGCTACTGAAGGCACACACATAGCCATAATGCTGACATTTAATATAATGAGTTAATTGTTCAAATTGCACACAAGAATACCTTAGGGTTCACCCAATCAACTGACAGTTGTTTTGCATCTGGGTCACGAGAGTTTTTTGGCGTACGGGCTTTCCCGTTAGTATGGTGTGTGGCCTCCTCTTGCATCGATCAGCGACTGGCATCTCCTGGGCATGGATGCGATCAGACGTCTGATGTGGGCCTGTGGGATGGCTGCCCACTCTTCCTGGAGTGCCTGGAACAGATCACGACGATTGGCTGGAGCAAAGTCTCGGCGACATCACGTCTATGCAGCTCATCCCACAGGTGCTCAATTGAACTCATGTCTGGAGACAAGGATGGCCAGGGAAGGGTGAGAATGTTGTTGGCAGTCAGGAACTGCGTGGTCAACCGTGCACAATGGGGTCTGGCGTTGTCCTGTTGAAACACAGACCTTTGGGCAGCCAAAAGTGGAAGGACATGGGGTCGAAGATGTTCATTGACGTATCGTTGCGCCATCAAGCCTACTTCAATGTGCACCAATTGACTCCTTCCGTTGTAACTGATCATTCCCCACACCATTGCACCTCCACCACCGTGCGGCGGAGCTTCATCAACGCAATTTTGGGCAAAACGTTCATTTCGCCTACGGTAGACCCTACGCCGTCTATCATGACGCTGCAACAAAAAGAAAGATTCGTCACTAAACCTATCACGTCTCCATTGATTGTCAGCTGCCCAGGGACGATGCTGGTTGGCCCAAAGAAGTCGATTTTGGCGATGGCGGCGCGTAAGGACAGGTCCTCGGTGAGGTCGTTGTGCCCAAATTCCAGCGTTATGCAGTCTATTCCGGACAGTTTGATCAGACACATGACGTCCTGCAGGCAATGACTGGGCAGTTGAGGAAGCTGTTGTAAACCTGTCTCTGAGGTGACGAAGCCGAATAAAGCGATCCTCCGCTGCTGTTGTCACTCTGGGTCGTCCACTGCGATGCCAGTCTTCAACTGAGCCAGTGGCTTGGAACCGGTGCCAAAATCGACTGATGGTACTCTGATGCACGTTTAGATGCCTGACAACTTGACTTTGACTTTCGCCTGCATGCAGTCGGCCAATAGCAATGTTCCTTAAATTTATCGATAGAGACGTCATAAATGTCTGCTTGAAAATGAACTGAATTTTTTGTGTGTAGCGTTATCCTTTTATATGGTTTCAGTTGCGTAGTCAGTGAATAATGTTCGCGCTAAATTTTGTTGCGTTCACGTGCGCGCAACATGAGCTGTGGTCAAAAATTGCGTCATAAACATTATTGACCACTGCGTTGTAACGATTACAAAAACGAACGCAATTCAGGTCAACACGTGCATTTGAAACTGTAAAGAAGATTTGAGGCTGGTTTTTATATACCCTAGCACCAAATTTTACTTACAAACTCATAAAAACGCGCTCTCTGATAGCTATGCGTTTCTTTTTTTGAACAGTATAGCTGGCTATTGTTTATGACCAGTGGTAACCCGTCAAATGCTGGCTTAAAGGAAGTGAAAACAAAAAAACCCACTAAGCATGTTCATTCCTCTTGGAAGTGCTACATAACAATGAACAAAGAAAATCGTTTGACTTGGATTAACAACATACAATCTCCAATACGCACCGGCCAGGAATATAACCGTAGGATCATGTGTCTAGGCCAGGGTGGTCCAACTTATTCAACCGCGGGGGCCACATAAACCATAAATTGTAAGTGCGCGGGCTATTCATTATAAATAATTATTTAACATAAAAGCTCAGTGAAAAATGGAAGAAAATCGAAGAGCGCAAAATAAAAAATAAATAAATAAATAAAATAAATACAACGAGCATTGAATTTCTATTGACATAATTTTAGTTTGAATCTTCCTTCTTTATGGGAAGTTTCGGGGATGTGGATTTTATGTAACCAGAGTCTCGATATCAGTGTCAATCGAATGGTTCCGGAGCTGACTGTAGGCAGTAACACATTGCTTTCTACCGGACGTTTTGAGTTTAATCTCAAAAGTATTCATTATACCATTTAATTAAAGAAATCATTTGTGTACGAGCGCGGGCTACACACCAATTTACCCGCGAGCCACATTTGGTCCGCTGGACTGCAGTTGTATCACGCTGCTCTAGGCTGAACATGGCGCGTTTCGCCAAGATGAGGCAAAATTAGGTTTTACATTTAAAAAACAATATTATTTAAATGAAAGCGTCTGCATTTTTTTTTTTGGATGGGGGAAGAGAATGCACACACTTATCGACAATGTCAACACACATAGATCTATGCATACTTGCTAAACAATAAAAAACAAACAAACAAAAATCTACACTGACAGATACGTGTAAATAAAAATACATATTCTCTCCTATCTGGCGTAAACAACATAAAATTTATATTAAGCATTACTTGGAAATGAAAAATAATAAGTACACAGATTGTTAGCCTGATTTTTACAATGAACTGTATGTAACACGCATCAGAAAAAGCAAATAAGCAAGATATTATGATAATGGGAGATTTTAATGCCAAAGTTGGAAACGAAAGATTAGAACATGAAAAAAGAGTGAAAGGAAGTTATGGATTGAGCCAGAGAAATGAGAGAGGAGAACGCTTGACAACATTCTGCCTAGAAAACAACCTAGTCATCACAAATACATTTTTCATGCAACACCCTAGAAGACAATATACATGGACGTCACAGGACGGAAAAAGCAAGAACCAAATAGATTACATCTTAATACAACAGAGGTGGCGATCATGTATCTCATCCATCAAGATGCTCCCAGGAGCAGACTGTGACTCCGACCATGAACTTCTTGCTGCAAACTTCAAGATAAAACTGAAAAAAGTCGTTACAAGCGACAAAGTAATACGATATGACACAAGCGCCATACCAGAAGAGTACAGTGTCGATATTCAGAACTAATTTGACGTTCTTATGGCAGTACAGGAGGAAATGACACCAGATGAACTTGCCAATAACATCAGAAATGTTTACATTACAAATGCTTTTTACTTTACTTAGTCGTTCCCCTTCTACCGTGAGGTGTAGAGGTAAATGCATTACAAATGCACAGAAGTTAGTTCCTAAAAGAAGTATAAAGAGACTGATAACGTCTGGTTACTGAGACAGATTGGTGATACGACTGGTACTGGTGTAGATAGACTGGCTGAGTCTCACTCTTGAAGTTGTCGTATGGAAAGGTGAGACCTCCGGGCAACGCCAGGTACTTACAGCCAAGAATGTAAGTGTTCTAATATATATGCCGCTGTTAATGACGTACAGCTAACGTCGGGCTTACAGGTGGCCGACTAAGTGTGTAGATGCACATAGATGCAAATGCCGTGTGGTATTAATTAAGTTGACAACCAATCACCCACAACAATGCACATATAGAAGTGACTGACATCTTAAACTTTGCATACTAGGAAATGCAGTAACAGCTGTAACGTTTATACACTGTTTATTTGACTGGAACAAGAGACACGTAAACAATCCTAGTAAACGGTACTTTGGACATAGCAAACGATCACTGTCACGAGTTACAGGGTAAAGTACATCATGGAAACATCGTATAACTATGCTCTCCACCTTCACTCCTCTGACAATACAATGCATGAGCCGTCTACAGTTCCTGGCTCTAAGGTAATATAAATACTCCTCCAATTCTTCTGGCAATGCAATACATGAGCCGAGTAAAGTTCCTGGCTCTAAGATAATATAAATACTCCTCCAACTCTTCTGGCAATGCAATACATGAGCCGAATAGAGTTCCTGGCTCTAAGATAATATAAATACTCCTCCAACTCTTCTGGCAATGCAATACATGAGCCGAATAAAGTTCCTGGCTCTAAGATAATATAAATACTCCTCCAACTCTTCTGGCAATGCAGTACATGAGCCGAATCGAGTTCCTGGCTCTAAGATAATATAAATACTCCTCCCACTCTTCTGGCAATGCAATACATGAGCCGAATAGAGTTCCTGGCTCTAAATAATCTTCCAAATCTTCTGGCAATGCAATACATGAGCCGAATAAAGTTCCTGGCTCTAAATAATCTTCCAACTCTTCTGGCAATGCAATACATGAGCCGAATAAAGTTCCTGGCTCTAAATAATATAAACTTTCTTCTTACCTCCTCTGCTCTGGTAATACAATACAATATCTAATACACATTGCACAATCTTAATACGAGCCTTCTATCCCAGGCTTTAGAATTATCATGGGGAGTCTTCAACATTTATATTCCACCAGAAATATCTCCCCGAAAACACAGTAAGAAAACATGGCTGACCAGCCCGGTCAAGCGCCCAGAGCGAACTGTCACGAGATATCTCGCATATCAGTCCCGCCAAACAGTCACGCATGCGCCGTTATTAATGTTTAAATCCCATTGCTTAAAAAATGACTTTAACAGTCGAATAGTGATCACATATTTTTTTTAAAACATACATGAGGAATAGTAATAACATATATAAATATCCACACTTAAGTATACTCTCCATAAAGTTATATAAAAATGAACAAAAGAGGGATAGGAGTAAGTGTAACGTACAATAGAAAGAAGTATAGAGAGATAACGGGATAAGTCTACGAAGAATCTCAACTTGAAAGAGGTCAGAAGTATAAGTACGCCATGACATCAAAAGAGAAAAGGGAAAAGTAATACGTGAACAAAGACCAGATGGAATGCTAAAGGAAAAAATGAAGGGAAGCAATGCCCTAAGAATAAAGAAAGCAGAAATATGTCATGGTAAGCAATTACATGAAACAAAGCATAGTATAAATAAATACCATTGTAATACAATAGCACACATGATAAACTAAATTCTCTAACAAAAAATAATAGCATGATAACTCAGTCAACCATGGCTATTACTGACGCACAATCAAGCGTCGGGTGAGAAAAAGTACCTCACAATCTCAGAAAAAATCTTTCCTCAAAGTATCAATATTGTATATAGGTGCTCCCACTAGCGCACAATGAAGCGCTGGGCACAAAAAGCATTACAATGACTGAAACATTTACTTCCTCTCATGACTTCATGTATATAAAAAAAAATACAATATGGACATGTATCGCAATGATAAGTTACATAAAATAATGGTATCATTACAATATTATACTTTCAAAACCGTAAAACACAGCAATATATTAACCCTATAGAAAAGAAGTTATACCACTTCATAATACAATATCTTCTAATATAATATCCTATATTAATGTACAATGTTGATAACAATCTTTAACAAGTACACTTGAAAGATGAGTTCCGAAGTCTCAGACCATTCTGTACGCAACAAGGCACCAAAGACATCTAAAGTAGCGTCAAATGCCAAAAGAAAAACTGGAACAGTCTTGATAAATCTGGTAACCTATTGAGACTCTCAAAATAACAGCGCTGAGTCTCATGGAAAAGCATACGCTGAGAAAAAATACAAATGAACATCTCTGTTTGATAACCGTAAGATTTCATAATATATTACAGTTAATGTTAATCTTTAGCTATTAAATGTGGCCGTGCAAACTTCTGGCCCCTGTATGGCTATAATCAAACCTTCCTCCCATACTCTAAAACGGTAACAGAGAAAGATACAAACTAGTTTTAGAATCATGACTAAACAGGGTCATACAAATGTACTAATAAAGTGTTAATGTCTAACAATGTCGTGGGTATATAAATAAACCCGAAATCTACCAGAAAATCGAGAAAATGAGAGTCAAGTAGAATCCTGTGGGCATCGAGACAGTATGTCTGCCACCACATTATCCGCACCACGGATAGCTCGTACTGAAAAGTGGAAAGGTTGAAGAGCAATAGCGTATCGGGTGGATCTAGAACTCTTCAAGTCCTTACTCTGTATAGATGTGAGTGCTTTTTGGTCGGTTTCTACAATGAAATGCGCGCAAGAAGGAATCAAGAACTCTCGATTTAGTACGGGAAAATCCCATATGTCCTGCGCACTGAGAGTCGTGGGCATGTTGTAGAATTCGAACTCTCATACCCTTAGGCACCAGAATTTGCGAATGTATAGACGAAGCAGAATATCGCACCATACGAACTAGTACTCTATTCTTTATTGAGAACCAAGATTTACTAATTCCCCTTTGATTAGAATATCTATTTGATGGGTTTTGTTGTCTCCGTGAAAAATTACCATAGGGTTGATAACCTCTATTGAAGTTACCTCTTCCAAAGTTCGTATAATTATTAAAACCAAAATGTTGAGGACTGTTAAACTGCCTCCAGTTCCCTGAAGAAGAATAATTACGTGATGGACCCCCTTGATTCTGTCGAATATTATGATTACTCCTCCTGTCAAAATTGCGCTGAGCACCTTGAAATTTACGACGAAAATTAGGACCATATGGTGTTGCTGAAGCAACAGGTAAACCTTCTTTGACTTCAGAATTGCTAACCGTTATATTAGGATGAGCTGTGACGTATTGGCGACAGTATTGTTCCATTTCTTTCAAATTAGGAGTCTTTCGCTCATGTAGAAAGGAAAGAAAGGATTTACTCAATGACGACATAACTTTGTCCCGGAGTAATAAGTCCTTAAGGGCTTCTTATGTGTGTTCAGTTTTTGATAGTTCAACCCAACGTGCAAACGTAAGGCTAATATCAGATATAAAATCTGAAAAATCTGTCCCTGTCTCCGGCAATAGAGACTTAAAGCGTAGGCGATAACCTTCTTCATCCAGTTGGTATTTTTTTAATAAGGCAGCTCTGACCACATCATAGTTATTTGCGTCAGGATCTTCTAACATACTTATAGTCTTCAAAGCTTCACCCTTAAATAACTTCCTAAGTTGTTCACAATATTGCGATTTATCTATCTTATGAGATTCGCATGAAAGCTCAAATCTATTTAGATAGAAGGAGATATCGTCACAATCAGAGTTAAGAACAGGCAATTTAATATCACATGATTTAGCATTTGCCTTATTAGAAGTTGTTTGATTGTTTGTTTCATTTTGAGCATTACCCATATTTACCACCTTTACTTTTTCCAGCTCCATAGCTAAGACTCTCTCGTCGTGTAACATTTTCTGTTTTTCAGCCTCCATTTGCATTTGCATTTTTTCTCTTCAGCTTCTAATTTCTGTTTTCTCTCTTCAGCTTCTACTTTCTGTTTTCTCTCTTGAGCTCTAATTTCTGTTTTCTCTCTTCAGCTTCTACTTTCTGTTTTTCAGCCTCCATTTCTAATTTTTTATTTGCAGCCTCTCTTTCTAATTTTTTATTTTCAGCCTCTATTTGCATTTGTATTTTTTTATCTTCAGCCTCTCTTTCTAATTTTTTATTTTCCATTTCCATTTGGAATTTTCTCTCATCTGCCTGCATTCGCATTTGCAATCACCTATCTTCAGCTTCCATTTTCTGTTTTTCAACTTCCATTTTCTGTTTTTCAACTTCCATTTTCTGTCTCTTTTCTTCAGCATTCTGCGCCTTTGCAAATTCAGCAAGTGCAAACTCTTCTAATTTCTCCTCAGTCTTGCCAAGGGATTTCCCTTGTGCAATGAAATAATCCAAAGTAGACATTATGTTGGGTTATATAAGATAAATACCTTGTGCAATAATTATAATTTGCGAAACTCACTTTATCCCAACTCCGTGGGTGACAAGTCTTTGCCCAAGAACTTGTATAATTACTTTACTTATCAATAATATAACTAATCACTTATATAATTATTGTGCATAACAATATTGACAGTGTATAACAGCATATACCATACGAACAAGAATAACACGGACAAGATATAAGTACAAATGAACACGTTCGCAGAAATCAACAAAGTCGACTAGAAGTCAGCACCTCAGTAGTCCATCGTACAGGGAACACTTGAGCTGGAACTACCGTATGTCTTGACTTTGATGAGTTGATCTTCTGACGAACAGCTTGTGGTTGATCGTTTCTAGCCCCGTATCAACTGGCGACCACTGATAACGTCTGGTTACTGAGACAGATTGGTGATACGACTGGTACTGGTGTAGATAGACTGGCTGAGTCTCACTCTTGAAGTTGTGGTATGAAAAGGTGAGACCTCCGGGCAACGCCGGGTACTTACAGCCAAGAATGTAAGTGTTCTAATACATATGCCGCTGTTAATGACGTACAGCTAACGTCGGGCTTACAGGTGGCCGACTAAGTGTTTAGATGCACATAGACGCAAATACTCCTCCAACTCTTCTGGCAATGCAATACATGAGCCGAATAAAGTTCCTGGCTCTAAGATAATATAAATACTCCTCCAACTCTTCTGGCAATGCAATACATGAGCCGAATAGAGTTCCTGGCTCTAAATAATCTTCCAACTCTTCTGGCAATGCAATACATGAGCCGAATAAAGTTCCTGGCTCTAAATAATCTTCCAACTCTTCTGGCAATGCAATACATGAGCCGAATAAAGTTCCTGGCTCTAAATAATATAAACTTTCTTCTTACCTCCTCTGGTCTGGCATTACACTACAATATCTAATACACATTGCACCAACTTAATTCGATCCTTCTATCCCAGGCTTTAGAATTATCATGGGGAGTCTTCAACATTTATATTCCACCTGAAATATCTCCCCGAAAACACAGTAAGAAAACATGGCTGACCAGCCCGGTCAAAAACCCAGAGCGAACTGTCACGAGATATCTCGCATATCAGTCCCGCCAAACAGTCACGCATGCGCCGTTACCGCGACCCGTGAACTGTTCTCAATCTCGCAGGTACGAGACGGTTCTGGAAGAAACAAGTCAAGGGAGGTAACAACTAAATCTGACCTGACATGCAAACAATATTAATGTTTAAATCCCCTTGCTTAAAAAAACTGACTTTAACAGAGACGAGAATGCATCTCAGACGAAACACTGAAGTTGGTGGTAGAAAGATGCAAAATGAAGTCCAAAAAAGATACAGAAAATCAGGAGTTGTACAGGAATACACAAAGCAGATTAAAAAACGAGTCAGACAAGACAAGCAACAATACATAAACGACACCTGCAGGAAAATAAAGGAAATGCGCGAACAGGGATTGAGTAAGAATATGTTTTCTGAAGTAAGAACATTGAAGAACAGCAACTTTAAACCAACACTTTGAGCAATAAACGACAAGAAAGGCGACACTCTAACAGAACGTAAAGGTATTCTGAACAGATGGAAGGAGTACTGTCAAGAAATGTACACGGAAATAAATAAAGTGGCAGATAACAACATCATCAATGAAGCGGAACGTGAACCAGAACCTACCATAGAGGAAGTCAGGAACGCAATCAAACACTTGAAAAGTGGAAAATCTCCTGGTTGTGATGAAATAACAGCTGAAATGATACAGGCATGAGGATAAGGCAGCGCTCGTATATACCATGCATTATGCTGCAAGATCTGGCAAAGCGGAATTTGGCCCAAGGAATGGAAAAGATCAATTTACATACCCTTGCCAAAAAAGGGCAACCTGAAACTGTGCTCAAACTAAAGAGCTATAGCTCTTATAAGCCATGCCAGCAAAATACTATTACAAATCATAATGAAAAGAATGCAACAAAAGCTAGAAACAGAAATAAACGAAGTACAGGCGGGTTTTCGACCAGGTAGAGGCACTAGAGATCATATATTCAATATGAGGATATCATAGAAAAGTGTAGAGAATTCAACGTTGACCTACATACTTGTTTCATTGATTACACCAAAGCTTTTCGACTGTGTACAACATCAGCAGTTATGAACTATTATGGAAAATATGGGATTTCTAAACCACCTTATACAACTCATCGCACTGCTGTACCAAGAACAACAGGCAGCCATTAGAATAGAGGGGGAAACATCAGAATGGTTTGAAGTACAGAAAGGAGTAAGACAAGGCTGTGCCCTTGCACCTTACCTGTTTAACATTTATGCCGAGAATATCATGAGAAACGTAAGAGATGACCAAGAACACACAGAGTTTGACTCATTTAACATCGGCGGGTACCAGATCCCGGAAATCAGATTTGCTGACGACACAGTCCTCCTATCGACCAACCCAGAAGGACTTGAACAATTAATTCTGTCCACCAAAAAACACAGCGAGGCCCAGAATCTATACTTAAACGTCAAGAAGACCAAAGTATTGACAACAGACAAAGTAAAGACCAAACCAGAAATTGAAATTGATAACGAAGAACTGGAAAGTGTTAATAAATTCGAATACTTAGGATCAATCATCAACAGCTCTGTGCAGTAGAAATTAAAAGAAGACTTGCAATTGCTTCACATAAACTAATACAGATGAAAAACCTATGGCAAGGCACAAGCAAAGAAACAAAGTTACAACTGATCAGAGCATGTATATTCCCAGTAGCAACATACGGCTGCGAGACTTGGACACTCAATAAAACAGTTGCAAAAAAGGTTACATCATTCGAAATGAAATGCTACAGAAGGATGTTGAGAATACCCTGGACAAAAAAAAAAAGACCAAGAGAGAAGTACTGCACTCACTAAACGTACAGTAACATTGGCTCCTAAATACCATCACAAAAAGGAAGCTGAAATTTTTCGGTCATATAAAAAGACATAATAGTCTGGAAAAAAATAGTGATGGAAGGCATGGTCCCTGGAAAAATGGGAAGGGGTTGACCTAGACGAAGACGCCGCCTTTTTTTTTTTTAGAAGAAAACTGTGTTTATAAAGACTACCTGCTCATTGAACAAAAGCCCCCAACTGAAGAAAGTATTCAGCATAGATAGATATGAAAGCACTGCTTGGTGCGCATGCGTTGTATCACTTACACGAATGTTTTAAACTCCGACTCTTCTTGTGTGCTTACACACATAAAACAAGTATATTTATTTATTTAGTGATTGAACTTAACAATGTTTAAAAATAAAAGTAGTTAGCAATTGATTTATACGAGGCGATTGAAAAGTCATGTCTTATTTCAACATATTTATATTCTGACTTGTATCCACTGGATGCAGATGAAACAAATATCAAAAGAATGAGACATACTGCCATTTGATAAACACGTGTTTTTTTATTTTTTTTTCAATTATTATTCCTAGAAAGATAATAACACAAAATTAAAATTAAAATAGCCACACACACACAAAAATTTGAAAAATTACGTTACAACAGAGGGCAAACATTGCTGCCCACTATCAAGTCAAGCGAAGAACAAACCAGATGTTACGTTGAGTTATAATGTTAGCAAAGCATTTTATGTTATAAAATGACATTCGGTGCTATTTATCTTTACGTTTGTTTCATATAAATTAGTTGGATGGGAATGAAGATTAGCAATTAAAATACACGAAGTGATTTTTCTGTCACTCTGTACATTACTTTAAATGTCTAACTCCGTAGTTAATTCATATGAAAGACATTTCATAGCTTATAAAGAGTAATGCCCTCTCTTCTTCTCCTCCCGGGGAAAAATGATTTGTCACTGAAGTTAGAAGGTACAGGTCACACAACCTGTCCTCTTAAGTCTATCCACTGCCGCGATACCGTGACCGTTTATCTAAGTGGACTAGAGTACTTCGGTTATTGGGGTGATAATAATATGGACGGTTCTCAATGTTCACAAGCGCCTGTTACTTTGACATATTATTCTGGTAGTGGAGATTTATTTTGACAACCGCATTGCCAAAGCTGCAGCTACTGTTGCCCGCCTC
Organism: Oreohelix idahoensis; assembly: GCA_024509875.1. Taxonomy (NCBI): domain Eukaryota; kingdom Metazoa; phylum Mollusca; class Gastropoda; order Stylommatophora; family Oreohelicidae; genus Oreohelix; species Oreohelix idahoensis. The sequence continues at coordinate 577,307 of JAMPIV010013521.1, read as the reverse complement.
ATGTCGCGTGTTTGGGGAAACTCCAAACTCACAATGAAGACCAAAGCTGCGGTATATAACTCCTGCGTCACCAGCACACTACTATATGGCAGCGAGACTTGAACAACATATGAAAAGCAAGCAAGAAGGATCAATACCTTCCATCTACGGTGTCTACGCCACATCCTCGGCATTTCGTGGAAAGATAAAGTGACAAATGTCGAGGTGTTCTCACACGCTGGCCTTCAAAGCACGTATTCACTGCTTAAACAACGCAGATTACGTTGGCTTTGCCGTGTCCGCCGCATGGAAGAAGGTCGCATCCCGAAAGATATCTTCTACGCACAACTGGCAGATGGCAAAAGAACAGTTGGGCGACCACAGCTGAGATTCAAAGATGTGTGCAAGAGAGACATGAGGGCACTGGACTTAAATGCAGCAACCTGGGAGAATGACGCTGCCGATCGCACCAAGGGGCGATGCTATCTTCGCCACCTTAGTTTGGGTGAAACGAAGCTCACACAACAAGCAGAAGAGATGATAAAACGTCGAAAGGAACACCAGGAAGATAAGCAGCTGAGGGCTGTCACCTCAGGGGCGCATTCCCATAGTCAATTATGACTGAAGGGGCTTTTATCTGTTATTATATATGTTTCAAACATTTAAATTTAAACGTATGAACAGCAACACGTAATCTGTAACGACGACAACGAGTTCATGAATAAGTCTTAGTTTTTCTTGTTTCATCAAAGGGTGTAACTGGTTTATTACAACAATATATGGTAGGCTTGTACAGACGACGTGAGCATCGGAATAAGTCTCAGTTTACGTTAAGAAATACTACTACAATCATCTATAGCAATGTTTCCCAAACTTTTTCGGGTCATAGCCCTCTTGGCTCTCAGAGAACATCCCCAGCGCCCGCTAAATTTCTTATCTTTACTATTTCGTACACACCTCATTGATGTTGTCTCTCAAATCAACAACATTTGTGTCTAACAATGCTAGGCAATAGTTGAATAGGATAATGCAGTTAATTACCAAATATCCCGAGTACCCCCTGGTAAGCGTACCGCAGTTTGGGAACCTCTGCTGTAGGGTGTATAAGAAACTGCGGCGAGAGATGATATGAAGAAGCTGTGGGTTAGGGTGTTTAAGCTACGTTCACCTTTTAAGCCCTCACGCCAGGGCTTGTATAATCAATCTGATTTTACATGTAAGTGTTATATTAAGTAATATTGTTTAATTTAGCTTGGCAATTCCTCAACCCCTCCCTTACTACGAAACGCGCCCCGGTCGCCTCTTTTTCCCTTACCTCCCATTAGATCTTCCAAACGCCCTCAGGGAGGGGGGTGGGCGGTACCGCCCACTATGAACACCACTGATCTATAGGTTACAAAAATATGCGTCGTGTGAGCACACTGCTGTTTAGTGTTCTCCCTTCCTCCAAAGAAGACAATTCCCGACCTGGAAGAATGTGGTTCTACAGCTGTACTAATGTTACAGAACGACCTAGTTTCTGTGGCCATTTAAATTAAATTAGTCAGTTGCCTTATTAGAAACATTACAAAAACCCACTATGAAATTGTAGAGTATTTTTAAAAAAGCATGGAAGAACAGATGTTGATGTAGTGCGATTTCATCCAGGTATCTTTTTTCTTTGTTGTACAGAATTTTGTATCCATTTTTTGTCTTCCATGATTTACATTCTTCTTGGTGTGAAACCACTTGAACCCTTGAATAGACACTGATCTTTTGTTCTGTCAGCTCTTTCTTTATCTGCCATCATCTGCTTCTGTATCTCTCAGACTGACGTCAATATTTAGCACATCATATCTCTCTCTCTCGATCTCTCTCTCTCTCTCTCTCTCTCTCTCTCTATATATATATATATATATATATATATATATATATATATATATATATATATATATATAGCAACGGACAATCCACATTCCACAAAGAATAGTATATAAATTATACTTCCTCCATGACGCCTGTTGGGAAACCCTAAGAGGTTATGGTTTAGGATTCTTTCAAGATGTCCCAAAACAGATTCACACAACATGGATTAAAGGAACAAACCAGGCCAGAACGATCCATGGTTTAATCCACATAATAAATGCAACAGAAACAAAATCGTTACGGAGCGTTTCAGGCTACACTGTCTGGCATCACATGTCCGGTATTTTCCGTCATGACTTATGTCATTTGCACTGCACATATTTATACTGTCGGGCCCGGATTAATTTAAACTGCAGATACAATATAACTGTCTGTTATTTAATTATTTATCCCCACGGCTACCTGACAGGTCAACCTGCCTCGGAATTCCACAAAACTTGAACAATGTAAATAATGTACACATCAAACGGACACCTTGTCCTTCCACCGGCCCGACCAACATTTAATCTCCCGCTGACGTCACACGTTCACTCTTATGCCATCTTTCACTACACTTTTTACTTATTTTATAACTCCTGCGCAACGATAATTGAAGAAACCCTTTCTTGCGAAAACCCGAAATCCAATGATCGTGCGCAGCGCTCAACAACGTCATCTTAAATCCATATCTAAATTTTCTATGTATTATTACGTTCCATGTGCAGCTTGTCACGTTCACCCCATTCGGTCAAAAATAATTGTCTAAGTCACACACTTTTGTAATCTATCAATTATCTAATAAGTTGTTCAAGTAAAAATACTGAACTCTCCAAAATTATCTAACAGGTTTTAACTCTAAAACGTAATTGCAAAAATATATAATTATGCCTCACTTGTGAAGCTAATATTCACAACTTTGGTTATAGAATACAAAGCAACTATTTATACTGACCCCTTTTAATATAGCTAGCAACTTACACAAATTCTTCGTAACTACAACTTCCACGAATGTCAAACAGGACGCAACGTCTTCCTTTCTCAATACTATTTTACACTGTCCCATATACATCATCCGTTAAACGCGACAAAATGTTATAATTTATGCTTGCCAAAACGTGACCAGAAAGGTATAAACTTAGACTGTGGAGTCGGTGGGTTATTTTGTGGAGTCGGAGTCGGTATATGTTATGAGTAAAATTCATAACATTTGTGTCGATATCATTAGATGGTTCGACAAGGCTCCTCGTTTGTTTATTATACGTAGTCCTTGGTAACACAGGAAGTGACGTCATTGCCTGGGGGTGTAGATTGGCAGACGTAAAAGTTAGGAAGGCAGACGGGAGAGATCGTCTGCTGGGGTCTTCGATGTGTGTAGCTTATGGCGAGTAGACGTATGTCTCTGGGCTCATGAAATTTATATAATATTGTGACATATCCCTATTATGTACCATCACTAGTGCATCAATATACTTCTGTGAGATGTATCTAGCTATATTTTACCAGGGAGAATGGATTCTGTATATCAAGTGAGTCTAAATTAATAAAACTTTGAAGTCTATCAAAGGACAGTGTTTGAGCTACGACGGTACAGAGACTTTTCAAAGACTGCATATGTGACGTCATGATATATATAGCAGCGTCTCAAATAACATTAAATGTATTGTATTCGTGCCACTTCGCCTTGGTGACTTTACTACGGCGTTTTGAACGTCAACTGTGTGCGTGGTCTCGTTGTCCAACCCTAGGAGTTTCTTGACCAGAGGAACCAGTCGGTTTCCACCTATTAACATTCATATATGACACAATAAGACGAGCATACACAACAGTATAAAAATACTCGTACTCCGAATTTATGCTAAAATAACTGTAGTTGCAGTCGGACTTCAGAAAATGTCTTGGTCGACTTCACACTCGTGGTTAAAAGTTAAGTTGAGTGCTCCGTCCACAGCCATAGGTATGGCTAAAAACAAAAATATATTTTGTCTTGACCAATAAACGTTGTACGGAATCACTTCAGTAAATCAAGGTTATTGTCCCGCCCATAGCAACTGGCGTGACAAATACAGTAACACATGATATCATTGCCAGTAAGTGTGTTAAGGGAATCTCTTCGAAATATTAATTTGAAATATCATTAAACTCTCAACTTTCACATAATCAACTTTTAAAATTAAAAATAAAATTGTAAATAGTTTTCCAAAATCCGTCTCAGGCCGCACCATGAGACCAGGCAGGCCTCATTCGGATCACGAGCTTTATGTTGTGCAGGATACTACCAGTGCCACTAATGATGTTGATTTTGTTACAATTGCTATGTTTCTGTCGAGTTTGTCCTTACTGGTAACCTATCACTTCTGCTGTTATTTCTGTTGTCTTGTTTTCTACTTGATAATTTCTTACTATACAAACCTACCGGCTATTTTTTTTACTATTCTCGCTCTTATATAATTTACTAGATATAATATAAAAGTCTTCGTCCGGTGTTATCTGGCCTATATTGGTGGATAGGAAAGCTGTATATGTGACTGCGCCAATAATTAGTCTGGGTGAGCAAAGATCCCACCATAGGAACTAAACGTGCAGAAACTGGCTCCCACTTAACAAAGCTCGTAAGCAAATTTAAAGACATAATCTCTGTAAAAATTAAAGCACTGGAGTACATAGAACATTATATACATAATTGCTTTACTATATATATATATATATATATATATATATATATATATATATATATATATATATATATATATATATATATATATATATATATATATATACATATACATAGATGGGTCAAAAGATGCAAATGGACAATTAGGAGCCGTATCAAAATTTAACATTTACAAAAGATATAAAATAAAAGATAATGCGTCCATCTTTACAGCAGGAGTAGTTGCAACCTTAAAAGCTTTAGAAATAGTTGCAGAAAATCCATCAAATAAAATAACAATTCTCACAGATTCTCTTTCATCAATACTAGCAACTAGAAACAGAAATTAATGCAGCAGGCCAGATATCATAGAGGAAATACTGCAGGTTAATACATTTCTACACACAGCAAGATGCAGTGTCACACTAAATTGGATACCAGCGCATATTGGTATAGCAGGAAATGAGCTTGCAGACACAGAAGCCAAACGGGGAAAAACTAGCTATAACAAACTTAAAGTAGGCCTAGGGTAATTTGAAATTAAGAGCTTAATTGCACAAGCAATAAAGAAAAAATGGATAATAGCATGTGACCAAAGCCAAAAAGGAAGACACTCATATAAAGTCCTGAAAAAAAAATTAGGTGAAGCATGTGTTGCATAGAGATTATGATCAATAAATGTTCTATATTCTCTTCTTTTTCTACCCGTTTCCTTTACGTTATTATCGCTCTTTTATCCTTTTCCTGTATTTTTCGCATTCGTTCGTTTGCGAAAAATATTTTCTTTCCCATTCTCACTTTACCGTTTTTCTTTCTCATACTGATACGCATTCTATTACGTAGATGTCAGTCCCGGGATGTGAGCGAATGGTGTTAGAAAGTCGTTCTCGAGAGACCGAATGGCAGACATTCGTCTCATTTTTCCCATGGCACGAGACGAATAACCGTAAATATTCATCTATCTCAGACATAGAGAGCAGACAGCTGTCTACAGTTTCCCCTGTCACAGTGTTTCTCCGGCCAATTGCTCGGCCTGAGGTGTGGAAACTGTCATCTGCATGGCTCAGGAATAGCCGTACGTCGGGAGAAGATGTTAAGACGCGACTGGCAGCTATGGCTGGTGTCTGGATGTGTGCAGTGTTAAAGACGGGAAAGGGGAGATGATTTCTGATTTTGTAATAGAGCGCATCCTTTGTCCTGTTTCATATATCTACCCAGGAGCTGTAAATTGAATTTCATTCTTACTCCTAAATCTGCAGTAGACAGATCGCCAGGTTAGAAGAAATATCTTGTGTATTGAAAAGTCTTTAGTTTCTGGGCCACATTTTGCCGAGTTCTAGACTACTATTATATTGAATGATTCTAGTTCGTGGTATTAATCTGTAGTTCTGTGCGGAGGTAAATATTATATATTAGATATCTAGTATAGATATCTAGTATTTTGTGAAGTGTTTAAAGTGTTAAATCGCTTATTTCATATTTCACTAGTTCTTTAGTGCAGAGAGAATTAAAATATAGTCTGTATTATTTTCTAGTGACGTGTTTCAGTGGAAAGCAGAGTAAATTATATTTCTAGCTTAAAATCATGCAGCTATAAATGAATTTGATTTTACTGCTAAATAATCAGACGAGAATATATTTTAAAATTAACTTATAACTGAAATACTACATCAGTGAGTATTGACGGGATACGTATGTATTCCTAATTCATGATGATTGATTTTATGAATGTAACTTATTTCACGGGAAGTTTTAAATGATAAGTCAAGCTGTACGCTTGCAGTTCAAAATGTAAGTTATGACGAGTACATAGTATGTATAATTATTTTATATGTGTTTTTTTCCTCTATTTAGTGAAGAAAACTGGGGTTAACCCAAACTTTGCCAGCGTTAAGTACTGATGAGTAATATCTGAGAAGAACTAAAACATTTTCCTTAAAAGACTTGGTGTAAAATCTTTACAAGACCTTTAAAGGTGAAATGACATAACGGGCCTATTGCGCCAGATTTTATTCTTCCTGAGAAAACTTAAGTACAGTTCAACCCTTGTGGCAAGTAAACTATTACAAACAGTAACGTTCCGCAAATTATGTCAACTTGTGGTGTGACCAAGAACTTTTTTACCTTTTGATCGAAGTTACAAACCTGACATTGTTCCTAAGTAGTGGAAACCTCGTGATTCTGATCCTGTGAGCCCGCTTAAAAACTAATTCTTACCTGAACTGATAAAGTGACACTAACTTAAAATCTGAACAAAATTATCGCCTGAAGAGGACGCTCCCCGGACAAATTGGATGAAACCAAGATCTGCAGAGCTGGGTATCCGCTTCACCAAACAATAAAACAGATTGTGTCATAACGTGCGCCAGACGGCGAACAGCAGCTCGATTGTAGGTAAGGTTGTGTGAGACAGGGCCCTGATGAATGAACCGAGAGAAAGCAGGAACTAGTGACTCTTTTATGGTATACCAAATTTCACCCACTTTGTAATTTCTTTATGCAAGTTCTTTTGTTGCAACAAGATACTTTTCCTTAGGATAGATCATACTAATATCTAAGTCTGTTCATACCTTTAAAAGGGGAAAATCATTAGATTACCGCTAATGTATCCTTGATTCCTTGGGGCTATCACTTTCTTCTAACAGGACTGTGGGCATACCTTGAGGGATACGATCATACTGTGGGTCTATCATTCTTGTAGCATTTTTATTGACTTTTTTGACTATTTGTATATGCTTTGATGTAATTTTATGTGTTGTGGTGGAATTTTCGGATAATTAAAAATTCCCTTGAACTTAATCAGTGTGTCGGGTCAGCTCGTTCCCAAATATCTATATAATCATTGTTATAGTTTTCCCATGTGTGTGTGTCTACATGTCGTCAATTGTGTGTGTGTGTGTGCACGTGAGTGGTAATATATATATTAATATATATAGTTTACTGACTGTCTGACTCCTCTGGATCTGTTGTAGAAGATAGGCGGAGAGAGAGAGAAGATTCTCGCTTTCCGGGACAGCCTCTATAAATTTCTACCATCTCACTCGTGGAAAATCTATTTCTACTATCATCTCTCACTGTGGCTATCACTCATTCTAATCTATTCAGAAGGGACCAACCCAAGTCTTAATTCCCCTATCAAAAATCTACGACAGCATGTCAAATATAAGATGAACTAAAAATACCAATTAATAAAAAATTGCTAAGGCTGAAACTTGAAACTGGATATTTCATGACAAAGGAACCCGCATGTGAAGAATGTCAAGAGTAAAATCCAAATAGACACATTCTGGTGGACTGCAAGAAAATAAGGCCAGCACGTGCAAAACGTTAAGACTTACTGTAATAACCAAAAGGTAAAAATGAGTTTTGAAAATTTTATTGGCATTAAGACCCCACCAGAAATACAAAAGTTAATAAAACCCTATATTACAAAAACAAAAGCTAACATATACAAAAAAAGGATGCTAGCCAGTAGTTTACAGTGGTAGGTTTCACGATTTACTCCCGTAGGGAGGCGATTGTGCAGTTCCCATGGCTCGGGTTATCATGTAAGCCTATAACTTTTCTTGTTTTTTTTTTCTGTTGTCCAGTTTTCTCTTTCTTTATTTCTCGCAAGTGCTAGCAGCATAACCGTTTTTGCATATTATTTATTTAGCGTTTCTTGCGGCATGTATAATAAACAGACAAGCGCCGGTGGATCAAGAGGAGAAATGAAGACACTGGAGATAGATAGGACACACATTGAGGAAACCAGTGGATAGCATTACACAGCAGTCTTTATTCTGGAACCCCCGGAATAAGAGAGGCAGAGGTAGACCAAGAAACTCATGGACAAGAAAACTGCAGACAGAAGTGAAAAGGATAAGGAGGACGTGGAAAGAACTTGAGCTGATGGCACGTGACAGGAAGACTTGGCAAGTGTTTGTTGACGAACTATGCTCCTTGGGAAGCTAAAGTATATTCATGTATTTATTTACTGTTCACAGGCTTCGGGTTTCTCTCTTTGTTTATTTCAACACATACAAATTACTCGTCAAGCGTAGTGAGAAGAGTCGTTTTGACTATTCAAGTAATTTGTGTGATGAAAGAAAACGACTGTTCGAGGTTAAACTGGACGTATTCTAGAAGATTCGTCGTGGTCAAGATCGAGTCGTTGTTGTTGTTGTTGTTGTTGTTGTTGTTGTTAAACTAGGACTGCTGAACTTCTCGCTCTTTTGCAGCCAGTACCAAGTTCAAGACTCCTTGGTATTATCTACACTGGATGTCTAGGCTTTCCTTGTGGTTTTTCTGCCATTTTGAAACCTGTTGAGTTGAAGTCATAAGCTCCAGTTTTTCATGCCTGGTTTACATTTTAAAAAATCATCAATTCTGGTGCCAAGATAGAAGAAAGAAGCGCGTGGCATACTGTGCATTCCCCGCCATCCAATAAGGCTCTTCAAATATGCAGAGCTACAATACTGTGCTCTGGTTTGGGGAGCTCCTGTCGTGTTTTGGTCTGTCTTACACCACGGTCATATTTACCGCACGCAATACTATAGGAAAACGGACCGATACAATAACCAATGTAAACGCTCCATTCTCTAGTGTATATAAGGAAACCTTTTAGGCTTAAAATAGAGGCCCATTTTGTGTAAATGATAGTAAGAATTTATTTAATTTATTAAGGACTAAAGATGTTCAAACGGAAAGATATAGATATTTCAACAGCGGGAATGTTACTTGAAAGGTAGGTGCAAAGACTTCTTCGAATAGTAGTTCAATTATAGAGAAAAATCGTTTAAAATGACATCCATACATAAGGGTAGTCCCCAATTTAGTTAGTTAAAGTCTGCATAGATTTAAATGCATTTTGCTAACTAAACCATTATTAGATAGAAAGGTAGAGATAAATTCACAGTATAATTCTAACTTTAAATAATCAAAATCGGCCCAGAATTAAGAGAGATGTTAAATATTAAAAATTGTGCACATTGAACAGGAAGGCAAAAATCACTTCAATTTTAGATTCCTAACGCCGTTTTTACTCCATGCCATCCGAGAGGGAGGGTGCGGTACTATAAAAGTCATTGAACTTGGCTGATTTGAGGCAACAACTTTTACAAACAAAGCTGAACAGAAGAGAGCGGCAAAACGTGTGCTGTCAAATACTTTGCCGCTGTATCTGCATAGCAGACCTAGATACCTCTTAACAGCCTGTTACAGCTTATGTGTATTGCCTGAGGGTAAGAAAGAATATATATAAATGTATATAATTATGTAATTTTCCTGTGAGTAATCCACTTGTGTGTTATGAAGTATGTTGAATGTGTTAAGAAAAATTACAGGACGACTGTGCTGCCGGCTTGAACGCAAGCATGTGTTGACTTTTAGAGACGAAAGCCAGCATTGGGAAATGTGTAGAATAATTTGGAATGATGGCAGAAACACGACTGTAAGTTTAATACTGTATTTGAAGGAGTATTTCTTGAAGGAACGACACACTTATCAGGACCATAAGAAAGGATGACAGGATTTGTTAACATGATTAATCAAGGTGTCACTTAGTAGTTTGTATTAAACCAAATCATTGTATGGAAGCAGCTCATGGAGAAACGGATCTAACATAGGATTTATAAGGAAAGTGTAATCACATTGATCTGGCTGTGAGTGGTACTGAGGTAAATTGTCCTGTGCAACTGTTAGCACAATGTCTGACACTGTTTGTTACGTCCATTGTGTGTGTGGATAGAATAGTGCTGGACCATACAAGGGTTGTGATTATTTGTATTACAGGTTTTATCCTGCAACTATCAAGAGTGTACGAGACATCCACTTCTGTGGGACTCTGTGGTGCAAACGTTCTCAAGTTACGTAGAACTAAACACCATGTTTTCCCTGGCCTGGAGATCCAGACATTGTGTGATCCTGGCTATAGTTGGATGCTTCTCATTTTACCAGATAAGTGGAAACACAATTCAACTGGTCAGCCTTTCCAGAACTATTGTAAACCAAATAAAATACAAATAACAAAAACAGTTAGAGTGATGACTCATGAAGGACTTTATTAAACTAAAATACATCACTTCACAGTCCAGGGAAAGTGAAAACGATATGTGACATAAATTATTGACATTTTAAATATAACTTTATCATATTAAAGTATTGTGGAAATGACATTCCATGTGTATTTATTTTTATTCTGTAAAAACCTTTGAAATTCTTTATCATTTTCCTAACCGAAAAGAGAAACGGTATAGGATCAATAAATTGTAAATATATTTATATAATCAGTCTTGCTTAATTATTTAATTTGAGTTAAGATTCTGGATGTTGGTTATATATATATATATATATATTTATTTATTTATTTATATACGAGGCGTGTTCAAATGAAACCCGACCGTTCTGCGCCAAGTGGACAATCGTAGGAGGAGCATGATGATGTCACATCTGTCGTAATAAGCACATACGAATGTACAAGTGTGTAAGTGTTCATTCTCCTAGTATTCATTGGTTGTGCTGCAGACCGTTAAAATAATGGCCGGTGGGATAAGGAATCCGTTCAAAAAATTCAAGTCACAGATTTCCGCCGGTAAGGTTATGCTGACCGCATTTTTTGACCATTAAGGGCTTCTATTGGTAGACTTTAAAGAGCCTGGCGTGAACATCAATGCCATCCGCTACAAAGACACACTAGACAACCTGCATACAGCCATCAAGAATAAACGACCCGGCATGCTTTCGCGTGGTGTGATTCTGTTGCACGACAATGCTCGTCCACATGTTGCGAACATTGTGCAGGAAGCGTTAGCAAAGGAAAAGGTGGGAAGTTCTGCCACACCACCCCTACAGCCCCGATTTGTCACCATGTGACTTTCATTTGTTCGGACCCTTAAAAAAATCTTTAAAGGGACAACAATTCGACTCCGATGCAGACGTCAGGGCCTCGGTGACCGAATGGTTCAATAAGCAACCAAAGTCATTTTTTTCGGACGGCATCCGCCGTCTACCCAAGCAGTGGGATGCGTGTCTGAATGCCTATGGTAACTATTTCTAAAGGACCCCAGTGAGTACTTGCTTCATAACAATTGCTGTATTTAATTCTACTACTCCTGCTGATGTACCTTACATATATTTGTTATAAAGCCACTGGGAAGGGTTTCATTTGAACACACCTCGTATATATATATATATATATATATATATATATATATATATATATATATATATATATATATATATATATATATATATATATATAGATATATATATATATATATATATATATATATATATATATATATATATAGTAAATTAATTAATCCCCTAGCAGAGTCAATAAAAATATAATAACCATTATTCAAGGGAGGATCTTGAGAGGTAGCACTTAGACCTTCAGGAACAAACACTATCATCATACTTGAAGGGGTTTTTTGTTGTTGTTTTTTTTTCTCTAACCAGCAGCACTCGAGCTTTCCAGCCCTTTTGGCCCAATGACATGTCATTGCGAGACTGGGGAGACAGTGGACTTTCCTTCCAATACGGTCAGGAGCTTTGCTCCTTCCCATCCACAGAGGGTTTATCTGCAGGAGCCGTTCAGGTTATTCAGTCAAATTCCTGGTCGATGACACTCCTGCAAATGCCGGCGCCCGGGCTTGAACCTTGAAAACCTGGTCGCTAGCGCAACATTATACAGCTTGACCCTACCTTTGATTGTCTATACACCCTTGCTCTTTTCAGAGAAGGGGGTATTTCTTATAAGACCAGTCTCTTATCTGGCACTATCCTGGTATCATCTGATACATCTTTTTGTCCAGGATAACTTACATTGTAATAACATCTGAACCTCTCGCGACAGCTCCCAAGGAATTGTCACGTCCTACACAGATCCACTTCTCAAATCCCACAGTCCATCATGGTTCAACAGGGAGATCTTCCTGTATGCAGCCAACCAGGTAAAAACCAGAGTTTTGTCTGGGGCTCAAATGAACTCGTCCGAGCTTAGTGTGAAATCCTTGTGTTCTGAACACGTTTCATCATAGGAGGAGTTCCTGGAAGTGTGAGGAAGTTATCAAGAGTCAACAAGAGTATAATTAACCTCACACTCAGAGGTTAACATTCACATTTTAATACTATACCATTGTGCTTAGCTGGTGGTCATATAAGTGTTATGGTATATGTTATTAACGCCGTCTGCTAAAGGTTAGCAGACGTGCAATTGTAAAGGTTAAGGTTTGTTATTATTAACTGACATATTGATTAGATGTTTTAATGACAAATCACAAATGAAACAACAAGTTATGGTCCCGTATACTTTTAGACGGTACATTCTTCAACATGCGCATGACTCACAGTGTGCTGGACATACGGGATATACTCGAACACGATCTCGAGTACTGTCTTCATTCTTTTGGCCAGGAGTGTCAAGAGATATTTCGCAGTATGTACGTTCCTGTACTACATGCCAAGAAGTGAAAGCACGTGGAGCTTTTCACACGGCGCCTATTCAGGCTTGCGATATCTCAGTAAGACCGTTTGACAAGATGGCCATAGATATTATTGGTCCATTGCTACCATCGGCCAGAGGACATAGATTCGTCCTTACGTGCATTGATTTGTGCACACGATGGCCAGAAGCTATCCCATTAAAGACCACCACTACCACAGATGTAGCTGATGCACTACATCTCATCTTTTCTAGAATAGGGTTTCCTAGAAAACTTTTATCAGACCATGGGTCACAGTTCATATCTGACACCATGAAGGAAGTCATGAAAACTTGGAACATTGATAGGAATTTAAGTAGTATTTATCATCCTATGAGTAATGGTGCAGTTGAAAGACTTAACCGTACACTTAAACAACTACTACATAAGGTTACTGTTAAGCACCCTCATGACTGGGACAGAGCACTCCCAGCTGTTCTATTTGCTTATCGGGAGGTACCGCATGAACAAACTGGCTTCTCTCCCTTTGAATTAGTTTTTGGTGCTCCCCAAGAGGTCCTATGGGACTAATAAAAGACTTATTAATTGACGCAGAGATGACTCAGGACACTCAGTCATCTTACGAGTATGTGATTAATCTTCGGAAGAACATTATTGAGTCTTGCCAGTTGGCAACAGCTTCTTCTGAGGCTGCAAAAGCTAAGGCTCGATCTCTACAAAATAGGTCTCGACGATTACGCCAATTATTCCCAGGCGATGAGGCTTATGTGTTACTTCCTCACAATAACAATAAATTATTGATATCTTGGAATGGTCCTTACAAAGTCATTGATAAAATTTCCGACGTTGATTACGTCTTAGATATCAAGGGACACAAAAAGATATTTCATATTAACATGCTCAAGCAATTTCATACACGTCCTGAACACTTACAGTCAATTTTTCATGAACTAGATGACAACACAGTATCTACTTGTTATTATTCCAACTTATCCGTCATCCAGGAAGAAGAATCTTCTTTTCCTGAGGTACAGTTACCGTTACCGGTACCAGTAGTTCAACCTACTGAATCTTGGCGGGATGTAACCATCTCTTCAACGGTTACACCGCAACAGCGTCTACAGATTGCTAATCTATTACAATCTTATCCAGATGTGTTGACCGACGTCCCGGGTCGCACATCGGCTATCAGTCATGACATTACTCTCAATGACGATACACCTATTCGTGTACATCCCTATTCGGTTCCTTTACATTTCCTTGCTAAAACTACTAAGGAACTTGAACAGATGTTGTCTCTGGGAATCATTGAGACTAGTAATTCGCCATTCTCTTCTCCATTAGTGATTGTCCGGAAGAAGGACAATAACATCAGACTATGTGTTGACTATAGAAAATTAAATGCTAAGACTATAGTTGACAGCGAACCACATCCACTTATCGACGACTTACTGCCACGTCTATCCAACGCAACTATATTTAGTAAGATAGACTTAACTAAAGGTTATTGGCAGATACCACTGACCGAAAAGGCTAAGTACTACACCGCATTTTCCACTCCACAAGGTCTATACCAGTGGAATGTGATGCCTTTTGGGCTTGTTAATGCGCCAGCTACCTTCATTCGCCTGATGCAACAAATTTTATCAGGTAGACCAGACGTTATTACATATATTGACGACATATGCTTGTTTAGTTCGTCGTTTGAGGAACATGTTTCGGGACTTAGATATGTTTTCGACACTCTAAGGAATTATCATCTAACTGCTAAACCTACAAAGGTTCAGATCGCGTGTAATGAGATAACCTTTTTGGGACATATCATTGGATCGGGATATATCCGAACGTTACCTAGTACAGTCTCCAAAATTCTAAACATAGCAGTTCCTCAGACGAAGAAACAGGTCAGGAGTTTGTTAGGACTTGTTCAATATTACAGTAGATTCATACCAAACTTGTCATCCATCACGGCTGTATTGTCTTCATTGTTAAAAAAAGACATGCCGGTGAAGGTGACATGGACTGGTATATGCAATGAAACTTTCAACAAAATTATAAATTTGTTTTCGCATGAACCAATTTTAAGACTTCCCGATGCTTCCAAAAGATTTTTCTTACGAACAGATGCTAGTAACTACGGCATCGGTGCATGCCTGCTCCAGAACCATGATGGCGTTCTACATCCTACCTTATATATTTCAAGAAAGCTAAAACCGACAGAAACAAAGTATTCCACGGCGGACAAGGAACTTTTGTCAGGTATATGGGCAATCACAAAACTGGAAAAGTTCTTGCTTGGTGCTCCATTCACCATTCAGACTGACCAGCGTGCTGTGGCATCTTTGCGTAGATCAAACCACAAAAGTCCAAAACTCGCCAGATACGCGATCATCCTGCAGCCATTTGAATTCTCCATTGAACATATTCCTGGCACTGAAAACATTGTGGCGGATGCGTTGTCACGTAATCCTATTGACGACTAATAATCAACATTGACATTCCTAAAATACGTCAATCATCACTACATTGGATAGAACGAAGTATCAACTATAAGGGAACTAACCTTGACTTCAATTTAATAATTATAAACACTATATGCATCACAGAATTGAACTAAAGACAATCAAGGTATACATATTGACATTGAAACTTCGTCTAACGTCCATACACAATATATGAATATTCGTTCAACAATCATGGAACAATATCTGACGACAAGTCGAACTTATTATCCTATGTGCACTTAATTCTTGGATCCTAGGATAATTGACATTTCTGTCCGACGTAAATGTTTCAACACTTTGTCTAAAAGAATTCATCAGGATCAGGACTACGGATGGATCATCATATCCTATACTAATTAATTAGTTAACTTAACTTCTTAATTGAATTAATATCAATAAAATGAAATGTGAGAAAAAAATGAAATGAAAAAAACAAAAAAAAGAACGAAATATAAAAAGAAGAAATTATGAAAAGAGAAAATAAATCTCACACAAGTATTAGATTAATATTTTTTTAAATGTACCTATACGTTATTTAGTTAGTTAAATTAGATAGTTATTATTCACTAACACTTAACACACACAATTAAGTTAAACTTATATTCGAATTTCTTTCTATTTCTTCTCACTTATTTTGTCTTTTCTTCTCTCATAACATCGTGTTACATTAGAATCTTAATAATTTAACTCTTAGTTTAATTAATTAATTTAATTTTTATTAGTCAAATTAATTCCTATATGACATACTAATACGACAGACCTTACTTTAATTTAATTCTATCACTCACTATTGACATTACACATTTTATTTAGTTGATATAATAATATGCATAATATTGATATATAATATGATTAATGTTAGATGACTATGACAAATAGTTAGTTGACATGACCGCGACACGGTTCTACTCAGAACATCGTCGGCCATATGTCACAATGGTGTTAAATTTTTTGAAAAATTGTTAAGTCCGATAGATCTTGAAAAAAATCTATCGATTCTTTTCCCCCGGTGTACAGGGAATTGTTACGGTATATGTTATTAACGCCGTCTGCTAAAGGTTAGCAGACGTGCAATTGTAAAGGTTAAGACATTTAATATATTGCGATAGATGTTTCAATTATTGAACGCTCCATACACGATCGATTATGACGTGCCTAGCGTTGTTTGGGTCACAGTCGGTAACTAGGAGACGCTACCCTTTGTTACTTGACCGCCAAGCTGAATAGCTGCGGTTTCTAACCTTCCAATTCAATGGCATGATATAGCCATTTATATGTGCATTTATGATGGACCAGGGTCAGTCCTAGAACTCTATATGAGAGGAAACTTACGGAGGTTAGTGTTTAACTAGAATCCTCAGAAGGAGGAGAATAATCGTCCAATTCGTATGAAATATTCAGACTCGCAGTCTCACTGTCGGCAGGTAGCCATGTCTATCTGCGCGTGCATATAGCTGTGATGTTCTGACGACAATACTGCATTGTATCCTTAAACGAACATTGACACGTAAACCAGCAGTCTACGTTATTGATTACTTTATGCATGACTTATACGGACTTATGTTCTGCTCATATTTGAAATGATCATCCTGTGTGTACATGTGATTAAATATTACGGACTCAACCTGAAGGCATTAATTACTTCATTAATGTTGCTGAGTTCAAGTATTACATGTTACTTCTTCATATCATGCTACTGAGTTGTATGAACGCTTCACCCTAATTCGCGTAATGATAAAACAAGCACGATCAACAAGAAATCATTAAAATAACTATACTCAGCACATGATCTTCAACCGGCAAACAACTCAGTAGCATGATATGAAGAAGTAACATGTAATACTTGAACTCAGCAACATTAATGAAGTAATTAATGCCTTCAGGTTGAGTCCGTAATATTTAATCACATGTACACACAGGATGATCATTTCAAATATGAGCAGAACATAAGTCCGTATAAGTCATGCATAAATTAATCAATAACGTAGACTGCTGGTTTACGTGTCAATGTCCGTTTAAGGATACAATGCAGTATTGTCGTCAGAACATCACAGCTATATGCACGCGCAGATAGACATGGCTACCTGCCGACAGTGAGACTGCGAGTCTGAATATTTCATACGAATTGGACGATTATTCTCCTACTTCTGAGGATTCTAGTTAAACACTAACCTCCGTAAGTTTCCTCTCATATAGAGTTCTAGGACTGACCCTGGTCCATCATAAATGCACATATAAATGGCTATATCATGCCATTGAATTGGAAGGTTAGAAACCGCAGCTATTCAGCTTGGCGGTCAAGTAACAAAGGGTAGCGTCTCCTAGTTACCGACTGTGACCCAAACAACGCTAGGCACGTCATAATCGATCGTGTATGGAGCGTTCAATAATTGAAACATCTATCGCAATATATTAAATGTCTTAACCTTTACAATTGCACGTCTGCTAACCTTTAGCAGACGGCGTTAATAACATATACCGTAACAATAAGCATGACTACCGATATGCCTCCATGCATGGTAGTCATTATGGGAGATGAAAGAATGCTCAAGGTAACGCTGAACTGCAAACGTTTGGAATTGATTACAGCAAGAGAATTAATATTGGAGAAAAATTGTTTTTGTTGACAAAAAAGCTTTTACAGTTTATCCTTCTTTTTGTATTTTTTGCGTCATTTCCCTTTTCAAACGTCTATTTTTGCTTATTGTTTGTTGTTCCCTTCCACAACTTGTTAGAAAACGTGCATTTAACATCTGCGAGATATTCTTTCCACCACTTTTTTTTTTCCTTTCAACTTCAAGTTTTCTTAATTAATTCAAATATTGCCGGTAACATCCCCTCTCTTATTTCAAGCAATGAAATGTACGTTTATGAATTTTAAAATAATATTCTAATATATTTTAACAATTAGCAACTTCAAAGTATGAATTAACTTTATATTAACACGCACTTACAAAAATCAATCAAAGAAATCTACATTTTTAAAAAATCCTACGTGGTAGTAACGACTGCCATTAAAGCACCGTGGCATTTATAGGATAAATAAATGCTATGATTGAACATGTCAAAAGTAATCTTTTACAGATGTTGCACATTACTTTTTCCATTTTTATTTCTACACAAATACACAAGTAAAAAGCAACATTTAAAACAAAAAACAAAATAACGTCAAACACACGCACACATAAAAATAAAGTATTCAGCAGACAGCATGCTAGACAAATATTTTAGAAAAACACCATAAATCATAGAATAGCAAAATATTACACAGGTGTCAAGCATTACCAAACAAAAATCAACACAGTAAACAACTAAAATATATATAAACATCTCATCCACCAAAAAGAAAAAATTCTTTTTTTTTTAAAAAAAAGATCAGAGAACAGGAATATTTTACTGCTATATTTAACTAAGAAAATAATAAACTACACTCAAACAAAAGTAAAATACCTCGAACAAAGCCAGAGTCATAAGTGTAAGTAAATTGTTCGAGCTGTTTACAAATTACACACAGAAAAATCTATGGAATATATTCAGTTGTGTCCTGCCTTCCGGCGAACCATTATATCGATTGTATATGTATGTATTCGTCTGCCCGTCTATCCTACCCACTACTTACCTGCATGTCTACCTATCTAATACCTATATGACTATCAGTTCATGTCTGTTTCATAATAACGTTCTTCAAGTCTTAAGAACCAATGGATTCCAGTACTGCATATTAAAAACGACAACGCAGGTATCTCACTTCCTGAAGTCTAGTTATTTCTACAGTCAAGGGGAAACAACTAGAAATAATATCAGTCATGTTTGCATGATTCTTACCAACAGAGTTGTCTTTCTGCAAAAGGTTCAGGGAACTGCTAAAAAGATATTCCTTTCTAGTGTAAGCAAGCTTATGAAACTACTAATCTCTGCAGCACACGAAGCCTTTCCAAAATTCTATTTTTTCGTCCTTTTATTCAACTGTCTCCGTCGAGATAAGACAGACATCTTAATTGTGGTCGACCATCGTGTCATTCGTACATATAAATATAAATTGATATATATAAGTGTGTGTGTGTGTGTGTGTGTGTGTGTTTGTGTGTGCGTGTGGCTGGAATTGATTTACAGTCATAATCGATTAATCGAATTTCTGTAATCGAAGATTAATCGATCAATATCGAGCAAGTTGATAAATTAATTTAAAAACCGTAAAGAACTTTTTTTTTTATCTCTAGGGATTTTATTTATTTAACTTGTTATAAGGCAGCATCGTTCTGGAGGTATAATGAAAATACTGAAAAGTTACAACCAAACAATGTATTATTATTCACCATACTTCCCAAATTCATTTTTACAAATCTTTAACATAGAAAATGCTCTGGCAATTAAGCAAAAACTGTAAATATTGCGACAATGTAATAATCGGTGACAATTTGTTTTATGAATTAATCGATAAAAAACTTTAACCGATTAATCTATAAATTAACCGTTAAAGATACCAGCCCTAATAATTATATATATATATATATATATATATATATATATATATATATATATATATATATATATATATATATATACGTGTGTCTCTGTGTGTGTGTGTGTGTGTGCGTGCGTGCGTGCATGTGTGTGTGTGCCTCCTGTTAGGACTCGGGTTGTCACCGCTGTGGTGGCATTTTGCTCATTAGGGGAAGAAAGGGAAGTGTGAGTATGACGATGGTATCTTTGATAGCGAATGATAAGTTGTGATAATGCTGTTATGCAGCTGTCGTACAGTCTCGATAGTAATAAATGGGTGGGTGCCTCAGCAGCAGAGTCAGTAGGTAAGCTGTTGCATTAACCTTTCAACATTGTAATTATCTTTTGTCTGCCTATTCTACCATCCTGTTTAAACATGCTTCCTAAGAATCTGAATTCTATGATTTGTTTGATAAAAGTATCATTGATACAAATGTTTGGAGATTTGGATTTCTATTGATCTTCGTGTGTTCTCATTTAGTAGTAATGATTTTCACATTGTAACTATTACTTAGGGCATGCGCACCATTATAGCAGGTAGACGCTGGAATTCGGTTGACTACATCCTCAGAATAGACTCTGACACCATCACCAGAACTGCCATGCTATGGACTCCAGAAGGAAAGCAAAAGCAAGGACGGCCAAAAGCCACCTGGCGGAGAACTATGCAGGCGGAGATGCTAAACATGAAGCAGAGCTGGGGCACCACACGAAAGGTGGCTGTCGACCGAGCAAAGTGGAGACAATTTGTTGTTGCCCTACAAGACTCCACCAGGCGTGATGGTCACTGATTGCTTTGTTAGTCAGCGACTAAGGACCAAAGAAGAAGAAGCAGAACTATTACACGGCATAATGTGTAAATTGATGATTTCTTTATCATTTTTTCCACATCTGTGAGTAGTAATCTTTCATTATCTGCGAAAATGTAATAAATGTATTCTATCTAAGACCGAAATTATCATAAGTTTTTCAATCCATAAAAATACAACTAGATGTAATGTAGTGTGTGGCAAATAAATCAAACTATTTATTTAACTAATGAAATCAAATCCAACACATAAATAACTTTCTTCAGATCAAATATCAGGCCAGCATTAGCGGTAGCGTAGTGGTTAGTGCACTGGCTTCCTAGCTCAGTGGTCTATGGTTCGATCCCCAGATGATGTGGGATGTTTTTAGGCCGACAACGGCTCCTGGGTCGACCTAGCCCCAAATGGGTACCAGAGCAACTTCTGGGAAGGTTAAGGCGGCTGGCGTGATGCTGACCACATCACCCCTAGTGTGCCGATGGTCAAGAAAATATGGGCCTAACAACTTATTCCCAATATGCCTCAATGGGCGTGTAAAGGGATCCTTAATGTATGGCTCTGAAAGATGAAGAACAAAGACAACCACCATACAGCGACAGACTTTCATAAATAAATGCTTCGTTTTAGAACAAAAGTATTGAAGGGGTACGACACGTTTTCCAAAGTGGTGCTGATGACAAGAACTAGACACGTACCAGCTGCACCAGAGATTCGAAGAAGTCGTTGGCAATGGATTGGACACACACTGAGAAAACCGGTTGATAGCATTACAAGGCAGTTCTTGTTAAATCTTCCAGGTAAGAGAAGTAGCGGTAGATGGAATAACACGCGGAGAAGAGAACTGGAGACAGAGAAGAGAACTGGAGACAGAGATGACAAATGATAAGGAAGACGTGGAGATACCTTGAGCTGATGGCACGTGACAGGAGGACTTGGCAAGCGTTTGGTGGGGGTTTTTGCCCCCTTAGTAAGCTAAAGTGTGTTATAGGTATTTAATCTTACAGATGGAATTAGCATTTACGCATCTGGCGTATGCTACAGAACAGTAGCTGCATGAGTCTGGAATTAATACTACATTATAATCTTCTTCTTCGTTCGTCCCGAAAAGGACGTTGTTTGCGTTGTGTCCGTTTTGCGCCTTTCGGCCGACACATCCGACTTCAGCACGGCATTTTTTTTGGACCGGGTTAGCTACATTATAGTGAGCAAGCTTCTATGGAGTGTTAAACAACAATAGATAATATAATCCTGACTAGGACAAAGGATACTACCTGCGTAACGACACCAAGGTCTTTGTTGTGGGCTAACGAACAAAAACACGAGAGACAAGTCAATGAGAGATAAGGTAAATACATGTTTAAAACAAGGAACATTAAATGAGTCGTTCATCGAAACAGCAATCGCTCTACTAAATCGCATATTGAACACTGTTGTCGCGCTGGAAAGTCTCGGTGAGAGATAATGCCAAAACGCAGTCGGAAATCGCTGACAGATTGTATCAAAATCTTTGCTACATAGAACATTTTACTCTATTTCGAGTTATCAAGCCGATAAATATTTCTTTCAGATGTATATAAATATGAATGAGCACATTCTGCATTTGGAAATTAAAAGTGTTCACTCTCTAAGGCGACAAGGACATAATAAGACTGCTTCCTCAGGCATGTCAAAAGGTGTCAGTAATTTGAGATTGTGCATGGAGCCTATGCCGGTCCCAAGCCCGGATGAAAAAGGAGGTGGGCGGCCTGCATGGAGGCCGTAAGGAGGCAGCCCCTCCACCATGCAAAGGCACAACAGGCCAATCACCTGTTTGCTTTAAACCACGATTACGAGTAACACAAGAGAGAAAACCGGACTGATTCTAAAGGCGACGAACTGGAACGGACTACGGACTACGACTTATGGAACATGGAACACAAGAAGTATAAATGGGAAGGAAGAGGAGCCGGTGGAAGAGATGAGGAAAGCAAAACTAGAAATCCTGGCTATAACGGAAACAAAGAAAAAAGGACAAGGAGTCATGGATCTCAATGGCAACACGCTGCTCTACAGTGGTGTACCCATATCCGAAAGAGCTAAAGGGGGAGTGGGTTGCATTGTGGCCCAAAATCAAAAAGATAGTATCAAGGGGTGGAACTTTGTCTCAGAGCGCATTATGGTTGTGAAACTAAAAGAAGGAGAAACCATAGTCAACCTGGTCATAGTGTATGGGCCAAATGAGGATGAGAGAGCAGAGGTCAAGGAGGAATTCTTCGAGCTGCTTCAAAGGACAGTGGATGACTGCCTAGATGAAGTTATCATGCTCGGAGATTTTAATGCCAGAGTTGGAAATGACCATGCTAGATGGGGTGGAGTTATCGGAAGATATGGAGAAGATACTCTCAATGACAATGGAAAGCGACTCCTTAGATTCTGCAGTGAGCAGAATCTGATCATTACAAACACAAAGTTCCCCCATAAGCGCATACATGCATACACTAGATGTGAACCAACAAAGAATGAGAAGTCAGTGATCGACTATGCCATTGTTCGGAGAAGCTCATTCAAATATGTCCGAGATGCAAGAGTCTGGAGGGGGCCAGAGATTGGAAGTGATCACTACCTGCTAACAATCAAACGAACAACCTGATGACTTGGAAACCCTCTGGATTAAATTCAAGGATATCATAAAGACAGCTGCTGCAGAAGCATGTGGAGAAGTCCGACTTGGGAACCAGAGAAAGAGGACACCTTGGTGGACAGAGGAAGTCAAAGAGAAAATAAGAGAGAAGAAAATGGCATGGAAACAATACTTAGGAGCTAAAAACACAACAGGACAAATGGAAACAGAGTCCTGGGACACTCAAGAATTTGGAGAAAAGCTCCTGGGAGATTAGGAAAAAGCTAGAAAAAGATGCACAAGAAAACCAGAAATTGTTCTATAAGACCCTAAAGAACATGAGGAGGAAAAACAATGCCCTCTCAAATTTATAAAGGACAAGCAAGGCAAATTGCTTACTGCCCCGAAGGAAGTAATGGAAAGATGGAAAGAATATTTCTCAGAACTCCTTGATGGTGAGCAAGGTCAAACATCAGAAATGATAACCACTAGCACAGAAGAGGAAACCAATGGTGATGAAGATGACATAAAGATGGAAGAACTGAAGGCAGCACTGGAGAAAATCAAGATGGGCAAAGCAGCAGGGCATGATGGTATAACACCAGAAATGGTTAAGTACATGGGAGCATCAGGCGACCTGTTACTCTTAAGGGTCCTACAGGCAGCATGGTGCAACAAGACCATACCAAAGGATTGGGAGATCGCCATCATAACACCAATTTTCAAAAAGGGTGACAATCGACAGTGTGGAAACCATAGAGGCATATCCCTTCTCAGTGTCCCTGGAAAAATCTACTCTAGAATCCTAGAGCAGAGACTCCGACGCCTAGCTGAGCCACAATTGGATGAGGTCCAGTGCGGATTCCGAGCAAACCGAAGTACTCAAGACCTAATCTTCACACTCAGACAGCTGAGTGAAAAGGCCCTTGAGTATAAGAGTGAGATCCATCTTTGTTTCATAGATCTGGAAAAGGCGTTTGACAGGGTCCCTTGGAGCAAACTTTGGGACTGTTTGGCAAGGAAGAATATTCCAGCACCTCTGATTCATGCTATACAGAGCTTCTACAAGTCTTGCAGAAATTATGTGAGGACAGCAAACCATAAGTCAGAAGAGTTCAGGACCACCACTGGTGTAAGACAAGTGATATCCTATCACCTTACCTCTTCATACTCCTTATGGACGATGCCATCAAGGCATGTAAGGAGAGAACAAGAAAGTATTCAGTGGGGTACTGGAAGATGAGACAGGTCTATATTTCAGAGCTGGCATTTGCTGATGATGTTGCCCTGATTGCTAAATCAGAGGCACATCTCCAATCCAACCTGCAAGTCTGGAAGGAAGAGCTGGAGAAGAGAGGGATGGTCATAAGCAGCTCTAAAACAAAATCCATGGTGATATCACGAGAAGAAAGAAAACATCAGATTAAGCTGGGAGAACAGGTCCTGGAGCAGGTCGACCACTTTAAATACCTCGGAGCTATTATAGACCGAAAGGGAGGCATCAAAGAAGAGTTGGCCACTCGAAAAGCAGCAGCTGGGAGACT
Source organism: Oreohelix idahoensis (assembly GCA_024509875.1). NCBI lineage: Eukaryota > Metazoa > Mollusca > Gastropoda > Stylommatophora > Oreohelicidae > Oreohelix > Oreohelix idahoensis. The sequence goes on along the minus strand of JAMPIV010013521.1, from coordinate 552,409 downwards.
TTTTCAGGCCATAAATCGAGGATTCCTCAGCAAGAGAGAGGTTGGTAAGAAAACAAAGATGGCTGTATACCGCTCCACCTATGTCCCAGTCTTAACATATGGATGCGAGTCATGGGCAATGACTACAACCCATAAAAGCCAGATCCAAACCTCAGAAATGAGATATCTGAGGAAGGTGGTTGAAGTAACAAGAAGAGACATGATACGCAACCAGACGATACGTCAAGGCCTTAAATCCTACCCCCTGCAGACCCAAGTAGAACAGTCCCAATTAAGATGGTTTGGCCATGTCTGCAGAATGGGAGAAGATCAGATACCACGACAAGCATGGGAAACAAAGAGCCAAGGATCCAGACCCCGAGGACGACCCAGAGTCCGCTGGGAGGACAACATTAGACAATCTTTGAAGGACCGAGGACTAGAATGGAACCAGGCCAGGAGGAAGACAGCCGATAGGATAGTCTGGCGCTCTCTCTTTTAAACCTCTACACCTCACGGTAGAAGGGGAACGACTAAGTAAGTAAGTAAGCATGGAGCTGGGACCCTCAACATGCAAAATAAATTGTTACATAAACCACCGCTGAAAAAGGGCGTTAATACGTGGGTACTGATTTCCTGCAAAGGGGACCAGCTGCAATGAGTGTACCATGGTCTTTAGTGAGCTAACTGAGAAATGTATATTTTGCGGTAAATTGTATCTCTAGCGACAATTAATCAAACCAGGATGGGAGCGGTTTCAAGAACAGGGCTAACATCTCATCAAGCATTATCAGGTTCAAAGATTTACTCTTTAGTCACGTGCTTCCATTATAGTAACATAAATATCTAGTCTAAAAATGAGTTATATATAGTCTCTTACTAGTAAATATATAGCGACCCTAAAAACGTCAAAAATAATAATTTTAAAAAAAATATCTTACAAATGCGAATAAAAAGTTTTAAAAACTACAAAGCATACACACGATTACAAAGTTAATTTAAAATGTTTGCCAATTTCAGGGATCTTCTTGGGATGTCACAAAACTGAACTTCAATACAAATAACACTGGCTTTTGGATTAGGTGTGCAGACGAAATAAAACAAGATAGTTCGCCAAGGATTTTTGCTGTTCTCTTCCGGAGTTTTATATTTTCAATTTATGTTTAGTGAACACCAAGTTCAGAGAAACATTTTTCATAAATTGTGTCGGAATAAAGTGATAAACTTTCACTGTTAATTTCTTCAAACTGCGGAGCTATAGTGTAGGCTATATTAGGACAATAATTTGAAACGAAAACGCAAAATATTGTACCTGAACAATTGTCTTTTCCCTTTCCCGATTTATGTGCCAGGAAGATCATTGTAGATTCACTTTGTGTCAAAGACAATAAAATGCTGACTGGACACTGAAGGACACTGGATAACGTTCGGAAATGGTTTAATGACTATTAGCTGGATGATTCTGACAAAAGTGAATACGCAAGATGGAGTATAATAAAATGTGGAGACTTTCCTTTCGTCGCCCAATGTCACGTAAGTACATATTTATATACCATCTCACTTATAAAGATCACGAAACGGGCAACAAAAATGGAAAGCATCTTGTACTTTAGTCGCTTAACAAGATAAAAAGATAGATTGCTTGGTATGTTCAGAAATGGTTTTGTTGTTTAAATAGATTGATGACTATCTCATATACGAATAACATAACTCTCGTGGATTATGGAACCTCAAGGAACAATTACAGCTGATAGACATACAAATGGTAAACAAACTTTTCTTTCTTGTACACAATTTATGATAGGTCCTGGAGTTCCAAGACAGAATGTTTGGATCATGATAAACGGAACGTTATATACATGTCAGAAAGTGCGGGGGTGGTAATGTCAAATAAACCTCTCATATCAAGTCTTTTTTCGTTCGATGATTCGGCGTAAAACACACACACACACACACGCACGCACACGCAAGCACGCACGCACGCACGCACGCACGCACGCACGCACGCATATATATATATATATATATATATATATATATATATATATATATATATATATATATATATATATATATATATATATATATATATATATATATATATATATATATATATATATATATATATATAACGTGCTGTTTGCTACGTTTTCTATGGGATATACACCATTCAGGTTCACAACACATCGACTGCACTTGTCACAAGTAGTTGAAATAATGGAACAAACTCCGTGTATCAGTCTCCGACATCATATATTGTGTACATAATACGGGTAACATGGGTAGTGTTTCAACATTGACAATGAAACATTAGCTGCCGGATAGCAAATCCACTGTCCCAACTCACATATAAGTAATTGTATCGTATGACAAATAACGTGACATCTCCCATAGTCGAACAACTATCAATTATATCACCACTCAGACATCGACAGATCATCACAGCCGGAACCACTACAATAACCAACCTGCTAGTCTGATAACCAACATTTGACTGTCCTGTTCAACTCACCCACCAGTCTCTCTTGACCAGTGACCACTTCTCAGTTCACGCTTATTTTGACTAATAGACAGAACCCACAACATTATGTTCACTCACAACAAACTGACTGATGACAACTCATACACTACTCTTGTACCACACTTAAAAATACCACGGTTATTCTTAGTTCTCAGTCACCTCACAACTATTCAGATAAACACGCTCCCAGTGGAGCATCTATCATAAACAACAATCTATCTTCTAAATACAAACACCCTTGACACACAAACACACACACACACACATATATATATATATATATACATATATATATATATATATATATATATATATATATATATATATATATATATATATATATATATATATATATATATATATATATATATATATTATATATATATATATATATATATATATATATATATATATATATATATATATATATATATATATATATATATATATATATATATATATATATATATATATATATATATATATATATATATATATACACACAAAAAGAAGCAGTAGGTGAAATTTTGTCTTTGTCTCCCACACCCTTGGGTACTCCAGGGGCGTGTCTAATCTTACGTACATCAAATACATTTGTTATTAACACATCATTTTAGCTCTATCATAATTATATTTATTTTCATATATATCATTGTTTCATCAGTATAACCATTGCCATGATCTTTGTATTGTTCACCTTGTTCTTCGGCGTCTTTTTTTAAATTTTCTGTGGTCCCAGTTCTTGAGGCTGTATCCAGCAGAATGAATTCATATCCAAACCTCCAGTTATTTTCGGAGATCCCACTACAGTTAAAATTCCCAGCTCTCCAAGGTATCACCAACTTCCGTATAATACATATCACGTAACAGAAATATGACAGTAGGGCTTGGCATGTGTTTGTTGAAGTCATGTGACAGGAGGGCTTGGCATGTGTTTGTTGAAGTCATGTGACAGGAGGGCTTGGCATGTGTTTGTTGAAGTAATGTGACAGGAGGGCTTGGCATGTGTTTGTTGAAGGCCTATGCTGCATGGGGAGCTAAAGGGTATTGAACAGAAATGTGCTTCAACGAACAAAGGTCCACCCGTGGGTTACCGGGGCCCGAAAGGGGAGCAAAGAATAGTAACACTGTTCCCTGCCATGCATGTCGTAGAAAGCGACTAAGGAGGGTTGGGCATGGGGCCGGTTACCCCATCCTGTAAAAAAATTTAAACCACAAAAAACTTCAACAAACATGGACAAGTCAATTAAAGTAAATAAAACACAGCCATCCAAGACAGGGGAAGGTCCTCTCGCAGGGAGGCGTATGATGCAACACAGAGAAAGCCGAAAGGAGTCTGTGTTACTGACTAACCTTCTTTCTTCTAAGAGAACTTCCAGATTTGGCACCTGGAATGTTCGGACATTAAACGAACAAGGGAAAGTGGCACAAGTAGCAGCAGAAATGAGGGAATATAAAATCGAGGTTCTGGGACTGTGTGAAACAAAGTGGAAGGGGGTAGACAAGAAGCATTTTAAGGCAGTCCTTGTTCTGGAACCCCCAGGGCAAGAGAGGCAGAGGTAGACCAAGAAGCACATGGAGAAGAGAACTGGAAACAGACGTGAAAATGATAAGGAGAACGTGGAAAGAACTTGAGTTGATGGCACGTGACAGGAGGACTTGGCAGGTGTTTGTTGAAGGCCTATGCTCCTTTGGGAGTGGAGGGTTATGAATGAATGAATGAATGAACGAACAAAGGTCATTCTATGAAATGTCAGATAATCTCACGAAAATCAGCGGCTTTCTTTTCCCGTGTCCTTGGAACCTGCACAACCAAAGCGTAATCATGTTTTACACATCAGCTTAATATCTTTTTTATCCATCACTTGTTTCTACTGATTGAAAAGTTAATCATAACTTCAGAAAGTGTAGCAAACACAGAATAATCTCGAATAACGATGGCTGAACCCTTCGTGACCATTGTCGCAATACCGATATTTCAAATAACGAACATTTCTTTTTCGTGCTGCTGTCGCCATGCAGACATGGAAGCTACTTACTGCAATTGTTTATCATTTTCTCCAATCCTCTAGTAAACGGCAACACGTTACTGCATGAATGCTTCAAACTGTGCGCTTGAACATGGCAACAATTATAAACATGGCAACAATTATAAACACGGCAACAATTATAAACACGGCAACAATTATAAACATGGCAACAATTATAAACATGGCAACAATTATAAACACGGCAACAATTATAAACACGGCATCAATTATAAACATGGCAACAATTATAAACATGGCAACAATTATAAACACGGCAACAATTATAAACACGGCAACAATTATAAACACGGCAACAATTATAAACACGGCAACAATTATAAACATGGCAACAAGTATAAACATGGCAACAATTATATACACGGCAAGAACTATAAACACGGCAACAATTATAAACACGGCAACAATTATAAACACGGCAACAATTATAAACACGGCAACAATTATAAACACGGCAACAATTATAAACATGGCAACAATTATAAACATAGCAACAATTATAGACACGGCAACAATTATAAACACGGCAACAATTATAAACACGGCAACAATTATAAACACGGCAACAATTATAAACACGGCAACAATAAACATCAAAATATAAAGTTAGTTCCTTAGAAGATACTGCCGTAGAGGACTGAAGTATTACAGACTTCCATATGTCCAGTTTTATGCGGTGGCGTGACCGATTCCCTTCCTCGCTCCCTTTGCCTTTCATTACTCAAGAGCGGAGCCAGGTACCCTTTTACGGTTGGGTAGCTGGCATATGATGCAATCAGAGTTCGTTCGCGGAACCCGGTAACTTCGCCACAGGAGGAAAGCAGTTTAACCGCTCAGCCAAATCAGACGTTCAGTGAAAGAGGATAGCGAGAGAAGAAAAAAAAAGTCAGCCAGGCGCACAAACCTAACCCCGTTCACTACTTGCCGGCATCTTCTCCGCGACTTCTGCCTTTATGTTCTTGCCTTCCTTCTGTCTCCATCAACGTCCACAACCGGAAGGACGAAATTCCTGTTCCAGCGACAAGGATTCTGGTACACAAAGCCTCGTTCTCTTTGTCCATGTCTCTCTCACGTCAAGGCATTTAATACTTTGTCAAACAAACATGCGTACACACAGCTTAAGATCACGAGAACAGATTGTATATTTGCATTAAAAGAAATGATAGGCCAGATTTATTTGCCAGTCTGATCTCCCAAGCGAGGCCACCGGTGTAGCAGAACTAGCAGGATGCCAGGCCAGCGGTGTGTCTCTGTGGCGTTGACATTCACTTGGCGTTAATTTTGGCGGGAACGCATCGCTGCAGCTGCTGTATGCAAAAAGAAGAAAGAAAAAAACGCAGTGTTTTTTTTTTGTTTTTTTGTTGTTGCACATTCTAGTGCAGCATCTCTTGGTGCACATACTTATGCGAATACCTTATATATCATAACATCGGAGACGTGATATGAAACCAGTGACATAGGAGATGAGAATAAGGCATAGGCGTTGGATAGGACACACGTTAAGAAAACCTGCTGATAGCATTACCAAGCAGGGTAAGAGAAATCGAGGGAAATAAAAACACTCAAACACATATGGGAGACAACTGAAGACAACCATGACTGGGATGATGAAGGCGTGGAGACATTCTGAGCGGATAGTACAATACAGGAAGATCTGGCACAAATTTGTTGAAGTTCTATGTTTGTGAGGTGGCTGGGGGAGAACGGTGGAGATGAATATAAATCAGAAAATGAAATCTTACATCAACATTTTCCTTTTCGCTTCTTACGGAGCATCAAGCCACCAGTTTAGCTGGTCCAGTTGTAGGACGTCTGCACCAAGCAGCTGTGTCTGCAGCTGTGGTTTCTGTGGCAATTTGTTTTACATCATGACTTTGCCAGCTCCCGTGCCCAACCATATATTAGTCAAGGTTGTCTCTGAAGGGACAAAGAGAGGTTGGACAACTGGACCCTCAGACATGTCGTACAAGGCGACTAATAGGAGGCTGGGCATGGGGCTGGCAATCTCATAATGTATAACACATTGTTGCACGAGCATGTGCATACTTGATGCAGGCTTCCTGCAAAGTGGCCAGGTACAGTGATGTCTCCATGCTCCATATGGAGCACAAGAGGGAAATGGCGATGCTGATGATGATGAAGATATTAGTTATAACAGTGTTGTTACAGTGGGTCCACGACAGAAGAGTAGATGAAGATATTAGTTATAACATCGTTGTTACCGTGGGTCCACGACAGAAGAGTGGATGAAGATATTGGTTATAACATCGTTGTTACCGTGGGTCCACGACAGAAGAGTAGATGAAGATATTGGTTATAACATCGTTGTTACCGTGGGTCCACGACAGAAGAGTAGATGAAGATATTGGTTATAACATCGTTGTTACCGTGGGTCCACGACAGAAGAGTAGATGAAGATATTGGTTATAACATCGTTGTTACCGTGGGTCCACGACAGAAGAGTGGATGAAGATATTGGTTATAACATCGTTGTTACCGTGGGTCCACGACAGAAGAGTAGATGAAGATATTGGTTATAACATCGTTGTTACCGTGGGTCCACGACAGAAGAGTGGATGAAGATATTAGTTATAACAGTGTTGTTACCGTGGGTCCACGACAGAAGAGTAGATGAAGATATTAGTTATAACAGTGTTGTTACCGTGGGTCCACGACAGAAGAGTAGATGAAGATATTAGTTATAACAGCGTTGTTATCGTGGGTCCACGACAGAAGAGTGGATGAAGATATTAGTTATAACAGTGTTGTTACCGTGGGTCCACGACAGAAGAGTAGATGAAGATATTAGTTATAACAGTGTTGTTACCGTGGGTCCACGACAGAAGAGTGGATGAAGATATTAGTTATAACAGTGTTGTTACCGTGGGTCCACGAAAGAAGAGTAGATGAAGATATTAGTTATAACAGTGTTGTTAGCGTGGGTCCACGACAGAAGAGTAGATGAAGATATTAGTTATAACAGTGTTGTTACCGTGGGTCCACGACAGAAGAGTGGATGAAGATATTAGTTATAACAGTGTTGTTACCGTGGGTCCACGACAGAAGAGTAGATGAAGATATTAGTTATAACAGTGTTGTTACCGTGGGTCCACGACAGAAGAGTAGATGAAGATATTAGTTATAACAGTGTTGTTACCGTGGGTCCACGAAAGAAGAGTAGATGAAGATATTAGTTATAACAGTGTTGTTACCGTGGGTCCACGACAGAAGAGTAGATGAAGATATTAGTTATAACAGTGTTGTTACCGTGGGTCCACGACAGAAGAGTAGAAATTATTGTCTGTATGTGCACTGTGTCTTCTTCATCATCCTTTAGCTCCCCAAGGAGCATAGGCCTTCAATTTAAAACTTATGTCTTTCTATCCCGTGCCATCTGCTCAAGGTCGTTCCATGTATTTTTCATCTCCTTCATGTCTGTCTCCAATTCTCTTCTCCGTGTGTTATTCGGTCTTCCTCTGCTTCTCTTGTCTTGGGGATTACCGAGCAAGGTCTGCCTAGTAATGCTATCAAAAGGTTTCCTCAGTGTGTGTCCTATCCATCCCCAGCGTCGTCTTCTCATACCTCGTTCTACTAGCGGTTGTCTGGTTCTTGTAATCGGTTCCACATTAGTGATCATGTTGTACCATGTCAATACTTTTATTCTATACAAACATCCATTTATGAAAGCCTGTAACTTGTTGGTTGTTGTTTTTGTTGTTCTCCATCCTTCAGGGCCATATTATAGGACTGACTTGACATTTGAGTTGAAAATTCTGATTTTTCTGTTGGATCTGATTTCTTTTGATCTCCATATATTTCACACTGCAATGAAATCTCCTCTTATTTTTTGCATTGTTATTTTAATATCGTCGACGGTCCCTCTAACTATGCCTATATTTCTGCCAACATAAGTGTATGATTCTGTATTTTGAAGTGGTGTTTTTTCCAGAACATTCTTGTTCTCGTTTCCTGCATTTATTCTCATTTTTTTTGTTTTCTCAATGTGAATTCTCTGACCCATTTGATGTGACCTCTCATTAAGAATTTTCATTTTGTCTGGCGTCTGATTACGGCTACGGGACAGACGTGCCAAGTGGCCAGCAAAATCTATGTCGTCAGGCTGTTTAGTCAGCCCACTGGATTCCATTTATATGTGTTCTTAACACTGCATTATTTCGCGATGAAGGACGACACTTCTTTGACTCCCCCGTCTAAACAGAAATTGCAAATCAAATATCGGTCAGCTTGTATCACTCAAAAGCGGTTCACGCCAGTTAAATGCAATCCATGCTCCAAGCAAATGCCAACTGGTTTTTGGGCTTGTAACACGTGAAATGCGGAATCCATCTTCATGATATGTGGAAAGTGTTAAGACATGGCAAATGGCGCGACATGTGAGTAAAATCTCAATATGTTACTTGTTTTCATAAAGGCATTGTGAGAAAGGTTGTGGATGAATTATGGAGTCGAATTTCCGTTCGTAGAATGGCTGCCATTCCCGGCTGTTCATTCTAAGAGTAGGCTGCGTCATTCATCTCTCTCCTCCTTTTAGCTTTGTGTTTTTTTTCTTCTTCTTGTTACTATATTATAGAGCTTCGATACCCTGTTCTTCTTGTTACTATATTATAGAGCTTTGATACCCTGTTCTTCTTGTTACTATATTATAGAGCTTTGATACCCTGTTCTTCTTGTTACTATATTATAGAGCTTTGATACCCTGTTCTTCTTGTTACTATATTATAGAGCTTTGATACCCTGTTCTTCTTGTTACTATATTATAGAGCTTTGATACCCTGTTCTTCTTGTTACTATATTATAGAGCTTTGATACCCTGTTCAATCTGACCCGAGGTGGGCCCCTACGGTTACAATTAGGGTACTTTGTGTGAATGTTTTATTCAATTTTGACGCTAGACTGATTTTAGTCCAGAAAAGAACTAGCCCTGAAAAAAAAGACGGCTAGCTGACAGTCTGGCGTCGTCATGTCATTTGCTTATTCCTAACGTTCTGGCTTCTGTAATCAAATTCTGTGTCCTTTTATTTTGTTGTCGCAATTTTGTGTGTAGATGTGTTCTTTTTAATACCTGTTCTCGCTAGTTTGCTGGTAGCTATGAAAAGGGGTAGTCTTTAAAAGAACTACTGGCTGAAATGTAGGTTCTTGTGTGTTCTTGGTTTATTCAGTCTGTGGGTTTATCTCGCGTTCATTGTCGTCTTTCTTAACTTCAGCTGATTTGTGACTCAGTCCATGATAGTTATAAGTCATCATCATCAGTTGCCATCTCCACAACGAAGGTTGGCTGTAATGGATCTCCAACGTCTTCTGTCTCTTGTCTTGGTGGTGCACTCTGATAGACTCTTTCCTGTCCATCTCTTGATGTTATCTTCCCACTTATAGCGTTGTCTTCCCCTTGCACGTTTGCCTTCAACTCTCCCTTCTGTTATGGTCTTCTGCAAGGTGTTATGTCTTTTTATGTGGCCAAAGTATTTTAACTGCCGAACTTTGACCTCCCTCATTAGTTCTCTTTTCATACCTAGATTTTCTAGGACCTCCTTATTTGTTTTCATCTCTTTCCATGAGATACGCCCCATTCTTCTATATATCCACATTTCAAGAACCTCAATTCTTTCTTCCAAATGCTTATTCATCGTCCATGTTTCTGCACCATACAGAAATGCAGAATATATATAACACTTTATGATTCTCAGTTTTAATTTGTGAGATAACTGTTTGGATGTCAGTATATGTTTCATGTTGTTGAATGTAGCTTTGGCCATTCCTATTCTCTTCTTGATTTCTGTTTCACATCTGCCATCTTCTGTTATTATATGACCAAGATATACGTAGCTCTTGACTTGTTCCAGGATTTTCCCATTTACGCTTATCTTTAATGTGGGTTTATCGTTTGTTTTGCTAATTATCATAGTTTTTGTTTTCTCAATATTAATGTCGAGTCCATATTCATGACTTATGCTGTTCACCTGCTTCACTAGTTCTTGTAACTCCTGTTCGCTTTCAGCTAACAACACGTTGTTACTGCAAGGTGACCAGCTACAAGTTATAAGTAGGTCTTCTAGAATCTCACTTAATTTGTCTTTGGATAGTTTCTTGTATCTTTGCACTGTTTTATTTGTTATGTTCGTGATGATCTGTCTCTCTACTTTTATTCTTTTAAGGATGTCTTTGGTTTCCGCTTTCAGCTCCGCCAAGTTTTTGTTCAATACGCCAATTAGTCTTTATATGTTGTCAGAGATGCTCATTGGCTTTATAGTGCCCATTTATACACACTGTAGGCAATCGTGAATATCGAATAACAATCTAATGATCATATGATTTTCTTTCTAAATCAGTTATCATCATCACTTCTCTTTGCGTGTCTTACAGAGCATGGAGCTACCAATGTAGCTGGTCACCTTGCAGTAATCCTGCACCAAGCATTCACATTCTCTTACAGAGCATGGAGCTACCAATGTAGCTGGTCACCTTGCAGTAATCCTGCACCAAGCATTCACATTCTCTTACAGAGCATGGAGCTACCAATGTAGCTGGTCACCTTGCAGTAATCCTGCACCAAGCATTCACATTCTCTTACAGAGCATGGAGCTACCAATGTAGCTGGTAACCTTGCAGTAATCCTGCACCAAGCATTCACATTCTCTTACAGAGCATGGAGCTACCAATGTAGCTGGTCACCTTGCAGTAATCCTGCACCAAGCATTCACATTCTCTTACACAGGTGGGTTCTGTAACAATTTGTTTTACATGATAAGGTTGCCAGCCTCACGTATAATTTCATATTAGTGGCCTGGTACGACATGCATGAGTACGCAGTCGTCCTGTTCTTTCTTGGTCTGATCAGAGATCCCGGAAACTAAATGCTAAGTCAGGTAAAAATAATCAACTTCAAGAATCTTATCAACAACACTTCATCTATTGAGCAATTCATCTTTTTTTTGTTTAGCTCATTATAGATCACGGATCCATGACTGCATCTCGTCCCTTTGCAAGAACCTACGATGCTACCGTTCTCACGCTCTTGCAGTTGTTGTTTCTGCAGCACCTTATTTTACATGATGAGGTTCAAACCTCTTGCACAAGCTAACATTAGTCGTCTTTTATTACATGCCCAAGGAAGAACTAGGTCTTTACTTTCTTTTTCTTTCTTCAGAGACCTCAGGGAACTAGACAGAGCCATTTCAACACCAACATAACGTACATATAAACTTCCACTTTACGTACATCCAGCAATAAATAGATTTGAACAGCTCTATGTACTTGAAAACTTAGTAAGCCTCAAGCACTTGTAAGAACAATTTAGCGACGGAAAGGTCTTTTTGTCTTTTGTGGAAGTAAGACTTATTATCCCTTTTTCTCTTCGAAACCCCGCTTTTTACCCCCATCTTAATGCAGTCCTCTTTATTTTCGTGTACCCTATGTTTGTACATGTAATCTAAGTACCAATGAAACTGACTTTAAACATACGTTTCACGTCAGGTACATCCTGAGACATGCTTCTAACATTAGCTCTTATCATCTTCAAGTGCCGTGCTGAATGGTATAAGCCACTTATCACTTCAGAACTTCCGATTCCTATTTCCCCAATCTGTGTTGTTGAATGTCTCCATGTGATTACTCTTAGAGTGTTAGACTGCTCAGTATCGTATCTTTCTTCTGCTCCCACCCCCTCATTTGTTTTCTCTATCACCAAACCTATCTCTCTAGAAAGACCAAAAAAAAAAAACAGATTATTTTTTAAAGGACGCAGCTGGGAGTTTAGACTTCGCAGTTTATATACATTGCAAAGAAAACAAACAGACTTTCATAACTGGATGATTGCTTAGAACAGAATGATTGGAGTGATTGGACAAGTTTACAAGGTGGAACTGATGGAGAAAACAAATATCAGTGAAAATTGTTTTCTTCTTCTTCTTCTTCTTCTTCGGTCACCTTCAGATGTCAACTTGAATATGTTCAAAGAAAGCAGTGGCCAGTTTGAGGCTGTTGACATCTCTGTAGAGCTTTTCCAGGAATGGTACTGGTGATGGACATATGCGCTTTCTCTGTTCCTGATATCTTGGGCACTTTTGAAGAAAATGCACAGCAGTCCTTATATCGGTGCCACAATTACACTCATCAGTAGTTCCTATCTTTACCTTGTTGAATAGATGGTATCCCAATCTGTTATGATCTGCGCGAAGTCTGAAGATTACCACTTGATCACTTCTGCTGAGCTGGTAATACGCATCATTTTTATTGTGTCCGGGATGTTTTGCTTCCCACTTGATCCTGTATCTGCGCTTGAATCAGTGAAACAAGAAGTGAGAAAAAGAATCTCACCTTTGATATGACACGCATTGAGGAGATCAGCTGATAGCAGTATAAGTGAGTCTTTCTTCTGAAATCCGCAGCGTAAGAATAATGAAGATATACCAAAATGCCAATGGAGAAGAAAAACTGAGGCATACACGAATAGGAAAAAGAAGGCGTGTGAAAAGAAAGCGTGTAGGCATGATGTGATATTGTTGAGAGTATGTGCGCCCTGTGGAGCTTGCGTGCGCCCTGGGGAGCTAATGGGTAATGAATTATGAGCAAGCCCAGTGTAGTTCCCGGTGTCTCTTACTAGACAACGAAGAAAAGGACTAAAGCCCCTTTAAGCATGTCGTACAAGGCGACTAATATGAGGTTATGCATGAAGCTGGCGACTTTATTAGTTAAAACAAATTGCTACAATAACCACCAATGTAAGAGCATGGCAGCGCTTTTTTCAGGCTTCCTACAACCTCAAGGTGGCAAGCTCCAGTGGTGGCTCTAATGCTCCATGGGGAGTGAAATAGAAAAAATGATGAATATAGTGATGTAAACTAGTGACTTCCTCCACTTCTTCATTTTTACTTTTTTGAATTTTTGGTCTCTTTTTGTGTATTGTCTCCGGCTTTCCTTTTCTCTATTGGACTCTACAACTCTTGATTTCACTTCGTACGCCTGTTTGTATTCCCCATTTCCCAAAAGCCATTGATTAATATATAAATAAGGCTTTTACGTCATGTCATACTTTCATGTTATTTGATATTATTTGCTGTAGTTAATTTCTTTGCATTGATATTTCTTTCTTGTTTAGTATTTTTATTTGTTAATTGTTTGTTATCGTATACTATCCAGGGCCAGAAAGTGGAGCAAAGAATAGTAACACTGCAACCTACCACGCCAGGAGGATTAAGGAGACTATGTTCTGTGATATTAGGTATCAGACCGTCAGCGTTTTCTTGTGGGAATGTAAACTACTCAAATATCGATGTCAATATTGACAGGAGTTACTGTAAACCTGTCAAAGAAGGAAGTTCTGAAGAGACTAAAAGGAGACTAAGGAGGATTGAGTATAAAGCCGGTTAAAATCCTGTAGAATATTCTTAAAACCACAAAAGCTTCAACAAACAATAAGTCAGTTCAGCCATCAAAGACAGAAGAAGGTGCTCTGGTAAGGCTTACAACATGGAATCCCCAAAGTAAGAGAAGTAGAGGGAGACCATATAACACATGGAGAAGAGAATTGGAGACAGGCATGAAAGGCGTGACGATGACAGGGAAAGACCTTGACCTGATAGCACGTGACAAGAAGAGTTATCGTTAGTTTGTTGAAGGCCTATGTTCCTTGGCGAGCTAAAGGATGATGATTATGATAATGATGACGAAGATGATGATGAATTATAAATTTTTGTCCACATGCCTGCTGTATCCTATGTCATTGTTCACATCGGCTGTCTATATTTATCACCTTTGTTTCTTGTTTTTGACAATGGATAACCAAGGGTATCCGCGAAACGTCCCATGTTTCTAATGTATTTTCCATTTGTTAAACTTACTAAATACCATATTTCTTCTGTTTTTTTTTTTAACTTTCTTTAACAGGTTTACAGCAACTCCTGTCATTATTGACATGGATATTTTAGTAGTTTACATTTCGACAAGAAAACGCCGACGGTCTGACGCCTAATATCATCATCAATTTTCAGCTCCGGAAGGATCATAGACCTTCAACAAACTTACACAAAGTCTTCCTGTCTTGTGACATGGGCTCAAGATTCTCTCCCCCCTCCATGTCCTCCTCAGCCCCCTCATGTCCGCCCCCAGAAATTGTTGCCGATACCTAATATACAATAGCTCAAAATATGTCACACGTTATTTCTGCTAAAACACTGCACGTTTGATGACCACCATTGAGATGGGTGTATCCCTGTTTATCCCTTTGTATAAAACCAAACCGAAGTTCCCAATTTTTAAATATCTGTGAAGTATTTTTGTACATAAAAGAATCGTCAGAAGCACTCTTGTGTAAAGGGAAAACTGGAACCCTGTAGTTTCCCACCAATCCTGTCTTCTGGGATTTCTAGCGATGGGATTCTTTGAGAGTTAGAAAAGTTCGTCTTGCGATACACATTGACGTAATAATGTAATCGGTTCCACGTTTCAGAATTACTACCTCACAGATATTCGTCTTCTAGCATCATGATTACTAGCTTTGGCGATCATGACTCTTCGCACATTCTGGTCCCTGGTGTTCTTAATCATTTCTTTCGTTGACGCGTGACCGTGATATATTGTTACATGAATTGTGTTCACCACTAACTCTATTTGTTAATATTGCCTGTTGTCACACTGTACTTTAACTCCTTCCTTTCCTGTTCAAAGAATTATACCGTATTAAGGTTGACTTTCTCTGTCTTTGTACATATTTCTTTCAGTCAGATTCTTTCACTCACTATTTCATTCACATTTTGGTTATCTACTCGGTATTTTAAATAAAATAGGTGCTGTACTGTACTATTACACAGAATACTGACTATGTTACGGCCACAAGGGCTTCGTCAGGGACAAGACACGAAAACAGAAGGGGAAAAAGAAGCAACTAAGAAGAATACACAAGAAAATAAATTAAAATAATACAACCAATAATCAAGGCTTCTTAAGCTGTAGTTCACAGACCCATATAACATAAAGTTTAAAATGTAACATTTTTAATTTTGCTTTTGTGACAATTTTTTTCACCTAAGAAGTTGCATTTAGCATTCACTGGACAAGTAACGGTATCCTTGGCACAAACATGGTTAAGGAGCTCTACCTCAGCGTCCGACTGACAGAGTGGTTTACAGCGCTGGTCTCTGGTGGCAAATGTACCGGGTTTGAATCACGGTACCAACACGTTCCAGTCTACCCAGATATGAATGGGCACCTGAGTTTGAGTTATGGAAGGAAAAGGCAGCGAGGAAGGGAACTGGTCACCCCACCTTTCGATGCTGGATCTAGTTTAGTGAAGTCTCTAACACTTCACACCCTTACGGCAATATCTGCTGTAGGACTACCTTTATCTTTTTCCCTCAGGTAAACGTTGCTGATACACCTTTCACGATCTATGAGCAAGACATCCGCTTAAATACTTCCGGATACACAGTTAAAAACTAGAAGAGACTAAAACAGTATCATACACACGATGTCCTCATCAGAACTTTAAGCTGTACATGAAACTCAACATTTCCTGCGTGAAGTACGTATCTCTGTAGCTTCCACTGATATTATTGTTCCATGTTTATTCACGATCCATGTTTTGCCTCCGCGCCCATTGTAACATTGAAGACGTTTCCTACTTTCATGAATAATTACTTTTATACTCGGATATTTTTTGTTCCGTTCAAAGGTTGTGACATTTTATATTCACCGTGCATTTAACGATACAAAATATTTACGTTCGACCTAAAATGTTCCTCTTTTGTGCGGAGTTTCTCTTTCATACATTACACCCCTTGTTCTCACTTTGACGTTTCTTTATGTTGTTTTCTGGCATTTGTGTTAGGTTTCCGCTGTACTTTAAGACAACCACATGTTGAGTCGGGATGCAAATCGTGTATTCGTGCCATATATCCATCAGTGTTTGCAATAAACGAACTTTTTCTATTCTTTAGAGTGAAACCGGTTTGACTTTGTTGATGCGAGGAAAACTGTTTTCTCATTTTCGTTTGCTAGCATTCGTTTTTCT
Source organism: Oreohelix idahoensis (assembly GCA_024509875.1). Lineage (NCBI taxonomy): Eukaryota > Metazoa > Mollusca > Gastropoda > Stylommatophora > Oreohelicidae > Oreohelix > Oreohelix idahoensis. Next base: position 535,836 of record JAMPIV010013521.1, on the reverse strand, counting down.
CATATTCTTCTGTTCAGATGTAGACTTCACATCACAAGTGATGTGTCTGATTATTCCCTCATTCCGTTTATATTTACGAGATTAACCAAATGGTAACTTTCGTAAGTGTCTGTTACGTGCAGTCTTTGATATCTTACAATATTATACATTGGTATTCTTGTTATCTTCGCAAATATTTTGAAAGCAAAATAGTGCTTAAGGGAAAGTCATTATTGAGTTACTTCCCTTGAAAGTTGTGTCGGCTCTTTCGATCAAACTCCGCGGATAAATCCATTTTACTGCGATTTATTCGTTGTTTGGGTAATAATAGATTGTTCTTGCTTCAGAATATCTATGGCCTGAATTTATGTGTATTGTTTGTCTGAGTAGGACGAGTCTGTCTTATATCTGTATATCTTTACATATCTAAGTCGAACTATATGTTCTGTTGTCTCTAGAGAGGTCGAAGGCTATTCGGCGGATGTGTCGCTAGAGTGTGGTGTGATTTGGCTTCGTCCTGATAGGGACTGTGTTTCCTATGTCGGCCTGTCGCCGGGGAAAAAGTGATCTCAGTATTTGTGGGGAAGGTGATAGTCGTCTAAACCTATCGTGTATGCTTTACCCCAGTGTTTAGTCGTATTGCCAAGGAATGGCAGTTTCATATTTCCTATACCAAGGTAATCAAAGATACTCTTATGAACTCTCGATCGAAGCCACCATTTTCGATAGTTACGATTTGAATGTCTAAGAGAATATATTTGACTCGATGAAAACGACTTCGATTCCTAGCAGCACTATATCCTGTAGATTGCAGTCAATTGTTCATGATCAAATCTACAGAGCAATGAAATGTTTTATGAATGACTAACTTTAGGACAGATTCATTATTTGTATCCAAACGTGAGTGACAGCTCACGAGCGAAGCCATCTTGGAACCAAAACATGTAGTGACTTTCAAGAAGAGAAAAGGGATGCCCGTATTATCGCTTGATCAGTCCAGAGATCACTGCTACACATGAGAACCCATTGCTAGCGGTTCAATATTATTATATGGAAAAATATGTGCTGAACATTATGTTGAAGAATCGTCGCTAGACGAGATTAGGTTTAGAAGCCATCTGAAATATTGTTTATAAGCTGACGTGCTCAGTCAGTGAAGTCAGATGATATATGTATGGGCGATACTGAGTGCTTGGCTACTGACAGTCCATTATACACTTATTCTACATGAGTGCCCATGTAACATTGCAAGACCATTTATCCACTGTACTATGATGTATTATGGCAACCTGTGATTTGTCACTATCTGTGCTGTCGAGTGTGTACGTCCAATTAAACTTTAGAAAAGGTACACAGTCGTTGGTGTCGATGACTTCCAGCCATACATGAGTGTGAGAAAAGAACATTTTTTGTCAACACCACGAACCTTTATCATCATTCGCACATTATACACTCAATCCATGTCTACACACCACTGCGTAGGTCAAGTTGACATTCCATACACTACAGTGGAGCAAACAACACCATAGAGATCTTATCAACTGATGATGATGATGATGTCTGCTTCCATCCACTTATATCTATCTTTTGGTGGATATCATTAACGGGAATAAAAATCCAACTTTATCAACCTTTATCAGTGTCCAACAATGAAAGAAAAAAAATGATGCAAGACACTATAAATTACTTTCTGTTTACTATAACCTTTAGCAAACAGGAGTCCCTGATCACGAATAATTGTTCATGTCTTTGTGATTGACATCAGGGTTAGGTTTCGTTTATTTACTCGCAAATGTAAAACTTGCACATTGTGCACGACTTTTACGCTCTAAGGGTGTCTTCCAGCATTCCAGCACTTAAGGCTGTTTTCAGCAAATGCTATCGGTTTGTATTTATTTACTATCATTGATTGTCTCATCCCACTTGATGAGAATACATTTGTCAGCTGTGTCTGGCTCGTTTCTTTTTACCGTGCATTTCGTCTTGTGGGTGCACGTGTGGATATTTTAATTTTTAACTCGATGCTGAAAATATCCTTCTACCCATCCATTCATCTATCCATCAATCCATTCATTTATCCATCTATTCACCCCTACATAGGTCTATCTGTCGTCTATCTATGTATCTATGTATCTATGTATCTATGTATCTATCTATCTATCTATCTATCTATCTATCTATCTATCTATCTATCTATCTATCTATCTATCTATCTATCTATCTGTCTGTCTGTCTGTCTGTCCGTCCGTTCGTCCGTCCGTCCATTCATCCATCTATCTATCTATCTATCTATCTATCTATCTATCTATCTATCTATCTATCTATCTATCTATCTATCTATCTATCTATCTATCTGTCTGTCTGTCTGTCCGTCCGTTCGTCCGTCCGTCCATTCATCGATCTATCTAACCTTTCTATCTATCTATCTATCTATCTATCTATCTATCTATCTATCTATCTATCTATCTATCTATCTATCTATCTATCTATCTATCTATCTATCTATCGATCTATCTAACTATCTATCTATCTATCTATCTATCTATCTATCTATCTATCTATCTATCTATCTATCTATCTGTCTGTGATAGGGTGGGGCGAGATGATGATGATGATTATGTTGTGATGTTTGATGTGTGATCATTCTCTTTTCACACTCGCACCGACCCGAACAACAATAAAACTCTTGATTCTGAGGCAGGGGCTGTATTTATTTTTACAACCCATTCAGTGACTAAGAGCACACTGAAGCAAACATTAAACAAACCAAACACTAAACAAACAAAACACCCAACAGTGCTCGATTGCTAATCTGAAGAAGCAAACAAAGCAACGAATAGTTAAAATCATAGTTGAATAACGATACTCTCACCTGCCAAACAGTCCTTCCACGCCACCTGACACCCTCAACTATCACACACACACACTCTCATGCGTGTCGTCCAATGCGGCTAGTAGTACACACTCAGCTATCACACACTCATGCATGTCGTCCAATGAGACTAGTATGGTGTTGTGCATGAGGCTGGCAATCTCACCATGTAACACAGATTGCTACCGAAACCACTACTGCAAGAGCACACACTCAGCTATCATACACACACACTCATGCATGTCGTCCAATGAGACTAGTACGGTGTTGTGCATGAGGCTGGAAATCTCACCATGTAACACAGATTGCTACCGAAACCACTACTGCACGAGCATATGAATACTTCATGCGGAGGCAAACCACACTGGTGGCCCCATGCTCCCTCAGGAGCGGAGAAGAGAAATATATATCTCCAAGTGAGCCCACGTGCTCTCACAAACCATTCTACACATAACCATAATTAAATAATAATAAAATGGACATAAAATAATATTCAACTATCTGTACAACAAATACTCTCAGTAATGAGAATAAACCACCACCCCGCAACTGCTCCATCTCAATATTCATTCCTGCATTCTGAACATGTCGTATATGACGACTGGTGCGCCTGGCAACAAGCGTGTCATATATGACCCCTGATAAGATTGGGAACTCATCACATGAAACACATTGTTACAGAAACAACCCTCGTAATAGCATAGAAATGCTTCTTGTGGGCCTGTAATGGACACCAGCTGCATTGGTGTTTCCATGCTCCGCCGGTAGCAACCAGAGAAACACATGTCTCAACAAAGGAGTGGCCTCGCGCTCTCCCGAAATCTAAATACATATCCTCACCTCACTCAAAGTAACCCACTAAAGATATACAGTAGAAATATCAATAATCGTGAAATACACTTAATTACAATATCAAAGAATAAGATAAAATTACTCTTGACTTAACAACTAGAACTAAAGTCATCACCATGTGGCCTCCCGGCTGCCATCTTGATATTTTTGCTAACAGGTTGATATTATCTAAATTCACGTGAAATAGCTTCATACCATATTTGCCTTTCTGATAAATGAAATAATCGCTCTTAAACTTTCACATCTATCTATCTATTTAACTCCCTAAACATTAAAACAGACTCGTGCTGAATATAATTTCAGACTTATAGAACACGAATGCTAAATTAAATTAACTCACGTGCTCAAGGCATCTAGCCTACACACTGGTGTCTAACTTCGTTTCTCTCTCGTCTCGACTGAATCTTCAAATAGGCCTTTTTTTTTTCTTTTTTTTTCCCTTGCGTCTGATTATTTGGCTGTGATACCCTGTTCAACCAAAACCCATTGAAGGGTTATAAACGGTTATATTGGGGTATATAGGGTGTTATCGTCTTCGCTGGTATCTCGTTCGTAGTCCTGGAGGTGTTTGGTCCTGAAAAGGACCACTAGCTGGCTGTCTGGATGCCTCTTTGTCCGTTTGTGGTGCCGTGTCGCGTTCATGGTGTTTTTTATGTCCTGCTTCACTATCTGGCTTGTTTGGTTTTGTGCGTTTCTACTCTACTAGTTTCTGTTGTTTTGTCTTCTTCCTCTCTTGTATCTGTGACAGTGCTTTTTCAATTATCATTGATATTAGCTGTTCTAGCTTTTCTTCGATGATTTCTTCTACTGTTTGGTTGTTCGTTTTAGTTTCTCGCGTGCCGTTTGATGATATTTCCTCAATGGCTATTCTTTCTGCTTCTATTCTTTTGAGTATTTTTGTGTTTTCTTCTGTCAGCTCTGTCAGCTTCTTGACATCTGTTTCTACTTGCTGCTGGATTCTTTTCATTTCTTCCATCATGTGTTTTATGTTCTGCATATCTATTGCATCTTCTCCACTGTCGATTGGTTCTTCGGGGGCCTGCTTGCTTCTGTTTTCGATCTGCAGTTTCATTTTCAATTGTTTGACTTCAGCGGTCAGCTGGTGTAACTGATGTCTGTCAATCGTGCGTTGTTTTTCTGCAACATCCGCAGCCACTCTGTGTTTTGCCTCCTTGAAGGGGATGTTTTTGGAAACCGCTTCCTTCAGGATGCTCTTTGTTTCCTGGAACTTCGGGCAGCCTCGGTATCTAGCCCCGTGGTTTCCGAGGCAGTTTGCACAGGTGCGGTTTGAGTTTACTGCTTTGCAGTTGTGGTCCTCCTTCGCCTTAGGACAGTCGCGATATAGGTCGCCACCTGCACAATATCGACATACTGCATCTCTCCTCCACGTTTTCTTTGTGTGTGAGAATTGCTGGCAGTTGGAACACTGCATCACCGGAGGGATATATGCCTCTGTCCTCTTTGATGTCTCTTTGAGTGTCAGTCTTTCAGGTCTTGTCTCTCCTTCAATAGTAACTACCACCAGATTGGTATCTTTTCCATTCCATGTCCTTAACCTCTCGACCTGTATGACCTGGGCACCTGTGTTTTCAGACTGTAGGCAACCCTGGACTTCGCTAGCGGACCATTTTGTGTCCACTCCTCTTAGCACCAATTTCTTTGTTGTCTTGTTGGTCTCCATCATTACTTTTATCTGGTGAGGCAGCATGAATTCTTTCGGTCCGGCCTCCAGTTCTGTCATCAGTGAAGTTGTCTTATCAGTGTTGTTGAGCGAAAGCACGACTCCTTTTTCGTGCCTCTGTACCTTAGAGATGCTTCTCCTGCCTGTTATTGTCTCTAGGATGCTGATCCCTTTGTCATCTGGTAGGGCCCTGAGTGAGGCCTCACCTCCAGACATCTGAGTGATCTTAACGCTCTTCTCCTGTATCTCAGCTGTGTTGCCTGTCTTGTTTGCCTTTGTTCCCTCTTCCCTTCTTCGGTCCCGGTCAGGACAGGACTCATGCACCTGTTTGCTGTCGGAAGAAGCTTTTTCTTGAATGAGGGCTTTTGAGCAGCTGTCAGCTATTTTTTCACCCGGAGTAGGTCTGGTGGTTTGCATCTCCGGGTTATTGTTGGTTTTTTCTTCGGCTCTCGTCGTCTGGTGGTTGTTTTGTTGACTTTTACACATCTCTGCCGCTTGGTGATTTTCCGTCACTGGGTTACGGATAGCGTCTTCGATGCCCAGGTCTGGCACGACGGGCGTGGATGTTGGTGGTGACTTTGCAAGTTTGTCCCTTGCCTCCCTCTGGAGCCTCATACTTATTATCATAGTCTTTGCGAGTCTGTCCAAGGCTTCATCTAATTTTGGGTTCGAATAAGGGACTTTTCCTTTGCGGCTGTCACTGGTGTCAGGAACTGTTTCGCTCGGCTTCCCAGGAGGCCCGGCCTCCACGCTAGCACTTAGGGCAGCCCTGCTCTCCTCCTTTTCCTTTGAAGCTTCGGGTCGCTCATCGGTCGTAGTATCAGAGGTTGCGTTGTTCGTCTTCTGAGAAGGACTGGCCACGACGCTAGTAGTTGGAGTATTCGTGCTCTCTGGTTGACTCTGTTTGTTCTTTGCAGGTTCTTGTTTGATGCTGCTGACAAGTGTTTGAGGGCTTGTATAGACTTTCCTCTTTTTCGCTTGTGGCTTGGTACGAGTCATTTTAGTGAAATCCGACGGCTGCGTTCGCTCTGAAAAGGACGCTCGATTTAGTATAGTGCTGTCTTCCCGTGATGAAAAGGATGATCAAGTGTAAGTCTTCCTTACTGGAATAGGCCTTTTGCCGCTCGCTATTTCTTTATATAAACCACTAAGCCTAAACACTCAACTTAGTCCGCGCGCGCAGTAATTGCGCCCCTTAAACAACACTCGCGATATTTGCTCTATTAGGCACGAAAACACAGGTATGGCCCACAACTGACAAATATATCACACGACTACCAAATATAACACACAATTATAGTTTAGGCTTTATTATGGCCTAAATTAATATATCTTCTTGAAGACTTTTTACATCCCAGCAATGCTTGCTCGCGCCGTCACGTGGGCTGACAGTCACGTGGGCTGAGCGCACATCGAAAATATCTGGGCGATAAATATGCCTTTACGTGAGATGGGAAGCCGGGTGTCTTTCCGGCCCCATCACATATCTATCTATCTATCTATCTATCTATCTATCTATCTATCTATCTATCTATCTATCTATCTATCTATCTATCTATCTATCTATCTATCTATCTATCTATCTATCTGTCCGTTCGTTCGACCGTCCGTCCATTCATTCATCCATCAATCTATCTATCCTTTCTAAGTATCTATCTATCTATCTATCTATCTATCTATCTATCTATCTATCTATCTATCTATCTATCTATCTATCTATCTATCTATCTATATCTATATATTTATCTATCTGTATCTGTCTATCTATCTATTTATCTATCTATCTATCTATCTATCTATCTATCTATCTATCTATCTATCTATCTATCTATCTATCTATCTATGTATCTGTCCATCAATCTGTCTATTTGTCTGTCTGTCTACGCTCTTCATGGAGCTAAGCATCTACCTGTCATAAGAAATGTTTGCTGTTAAATGTCCTTTTCTTGAAGATGTACTGTTATTACCTAGTCTTTTCTGGAATATAGATTTATAAACTTAAAGACACGCCTTGAAGACACAGCTTGCTAAATGAGCAACCAATCTACAGTTAAAGCTTTATTTATCTAAATTCAATTATAGAGCATTACAAATCTGTCCTCTTCCAAAATGCAGCGCTTTATACGTTGTTTTACCTCTTGTGGACAAAACTTGATATAACTGTCTACTTCATACATCATTATCATCATACATCATTATCATCATACATCATTATCATCATACATCATTATCATCATACATCATTATCATCATTCATCATTATCATCATTATCATCATTCATCACTTTCATCACCATTCATCACTTTCATCACCATTCATCACTTTCATCATCATTCATCACTTTCATCATCATTCATCACTTTCATTTTCGCTCGTTAAGACGCGTACTGCCGCCACTGTAGCTTGGTCCACCTTGCAGGAAGCCTGCATCAAATATTCACATGCTGTTTCTCAGTGGTTTCTGTTGCAATTTGTTTTACAATACAAGGTTGCCAGCATAATGTACGTCATCATATTAGTCGACATGAACGACATACCTGAATGAGCAGCATTCCCATTCCTTTTGTGTCTCACCAGAGACCCACTGGAGCTACGGGGCCGTTCTACAGATCGAGTTTAATATAGATCTTTAATTTGTCACAGTTTCCTCTCTATCTGTTTAATTTAAACTTTGATTATATTTGTGCTATTTTATGTTGTTTAATCAATATTCAAAACTCATTATTTATTTTGTTACTGCGATTGGTGTATAGTGGAGATATGCCTCTGTTGTTTTTTTTTTACAAAAGGCAGTCATTAGAACAACGGCGCACTGAACTATCAAGCAATCTGGCAGGACCATTTTGTTGTGACATGGTTTTTGTCAAACGGTAAAAAAGCAACCTAATGCAACTTTTCTCGTTTTTGTGTGTCTTTTTAGAACCAAACCGATGATTAAAAACTGAAATAGGAAAACCAGGCAGTAAATAAGGAGAACAAATTGTGGATGGGTTTTGTCATTTATTTACAATAATAAGATGAAAGCCACGCTCACGTAAACCAATTAGGGTGATCCTGATATAATTGAACTACAGCAAAACCATATTGCAATTTCTTTCTTGATGAGATATGAAAACAGTCTAGCATAGAAGAAAGAAATGCATCCCAGTATTTATGTTAGAGCTTATAAACCTTCCATTTTTACGTTGATGAGATATGAAAACAGTCTAGCATAGAAGAAAGAAATGCATCCCAGTATTTATGTTAGAGCTCATAAACCTTCCATTTTTACGTTGATCTCCTGCGTGTTTTCTCCGGCTTCTTGTGGATCCACAATTTCATGTTAGATGGATTAAGGGATATTTTTTAAGAAAAATACGTTCTTTTTAGTTGGGAATATTGTTTAATTTACAAGAATCATTTCTTATTACGTTGAAATAAGCACGCATTCCCCCATTAAGCGGTAGTTCATACTACCTTGTTCGATTTCTGAGGGATCTACCAAGAAGAAAAATGTAACAGTAAGACCACCCAACCTGGCTTGTAATTAGGGGTGTCTAAAGAGAGGTTGCACACAAAGCTGGTAAACCCAAAACAACAAAAGTGTTACGAACACATCACTGCACGAGCACACTCATGCTCTAGGGGTGAGCTTCAAACAGTGGGGACCAGTATTGTGGTGACGTCATGCTCCATGAAAGTAAAGGTAAATGAAGTCCCGTAGCAGATACTGCCGTAAGGGAATGAAGTGTTAGAGACTAGGTCCACCTTCGACAGTTGTGGTGGCTAGGTTCCTTCCTCGCTGCCTTTGCGCCACCTAACTCAACAGCAGAGTCGAGTGCTCATTTACAGCTTGATAGATTGAAACGTGACGCCACCGTGTTGCCAACCCGGTACCTTTGCTAGTCGATTGTAGTGAAGGTAACGAATTCAATTTCTAAGAAGATAGATTTTTTACCATAAGAGACCAGTCCTGCGGAAATATGTAATATAATAAAGCAGCAAAATATGTCAACTATAAATAAAGAGGGTAAATCTGAGACCTGTAAACAGTAAATAAATAAATATTATACACATAAAGGTATGTTTCAGGTGCTCGTGAAAAGTAAAGAAGCAGAAAACCACAACAGAAAAACAACAGAAGTGAGTGGCTTACCTGAGAATCGAACCCAGGACCTTCCGAACCTGCCTAGCTACAGAAGCGAATCACACTATCCTCTCTGCCAGCTAGGCACCACAAAAATAGTGCTTCGAAAACACGAGAAGACGCGAGCGCATGAAACATACCTTTATGCGTATAATATTTATTTGGTCAACTATGTAGAGAGACATATTATAACATATCAATAGTGATAATAATTATGTATCATCTTGTTGTACCGATTATCTTATCTGTGTTTTGTTCATCAATTTTTTTCATATGTTTATATTGTTGTTTTGTTTGTTTGTTTTGTCACTTTCTCGAAGCCTGTCTACATTTCTTGTTTTTGTCTCCTATTTGTGACTGTGACGGACGGAGGGTTAAACGCCAAAACATCCCGTGTTTTGTGTATATCACTCTGTAATTGATTCCATGCTAATACTGTTATTGTTGTGTTATGTTATAAAATAGTTTGGTCACTCTGTTACAATGCACTCCCAGTTAGCTACAGTCACACATATATATATATATATTTTGTGATAAAGTTTTGCCTCGTTTTGGCGAGGCGCGTCCCGTTCAACCTAGTCGGTTATATTAGGGCGCATATCCAAACACAAAAGACTCTAAGGTCTGAGATTTTTTGTGACTAGTCACATATATATAGTCAGCAGACTTTCTCAATGACACTCAACATTTGCATCGAAAGATTGATAGAAGGTTAAAATACAATAACGAAGAAGCGTGGACTAAATAGCCAAGGCCCCCACCCGTCGAGAAATAATGGTAATAGCTTCTTTCGCGACGCTTCATGACAAGCTAGTCCCTTAGCAAATACAGCCGTAGGGGAGTGAAGTATTAGAGACTTTACTGCACTAGGTCCAGCATCGAGAGGTGGAGTTGACCACTTCCCTTCCTCACCACTTTTTCCTTCCCTAACTCAAAGGCAGGTACTCATTTACAGCTGGGTAAACTGGAGCGTGTCGATAGCGTGAATCGAACCCACCACCTTTGCCGAGAGAGACCTGCGTTCTAACCACTCTGTCAATCGGACACAAGAAATAAAAAATTTAATCTAGCTATTCTGTTTTAACCAGCACTATCGCTTAGGGCGGCATTCCTTTACACAAGAAAATTTTAACCCTGAATCGCGGGGCGTCCCTTTTCATATCCCCTACTCCCTGTATACTATGTTCCTTTCTGACAAACCAACTCATTCTGAACAACAAAGAAATGATCAAAGAAATGCAGCGTTAATTTTTTTACCAGCCCGCCCTGTTGTTGCCTGCTTAGTTAGCAAAGTGTTTGTCTGCCTGTTCACCTGTTGTCAATATTTGACGCACTAAGAAGAATGCTCCAGCTCTACGATATATTCGATGCTTCTATTTACTCGTTACGCACTTCCAAAACACGGGTAAATGGCGGGGTTTATTTTCATAATATTCTTGAAAAACAGATCTACTGTACATGTGAGTGTCGTGTTTTCAGTCTGGCATTAAGCTGTAGATAGTTCTACATAAAGGTGCCTGTGTAATATTCATTGCCGAAAAGCCACAATAATTTAAAAAAATTACTGTTAGATTTACATTATTTTCAGCCTTTCTCTTTTTCTTTTGCATTTTCTACCATTCTCTCTTTCTTTCCTTACTCTCCCTCTCTCTCTCTCTCTCTCTCTCTCTCTCTACTTATCCATTTATCTATCTATTTCTTTCACTCTCACTTAATAATTGTCTCTTTCTCAGCCTCCCACTCTTTCATCTTATATTAATTTATTTTTCTACCATCCTTACTCTCTCATATTCACATCACTTACGTTCTCCCTCTCGTTACTCGTTCACTCCCAAGCTGTCTCTCTCATCACTTGTTTACCTCACCTTTACCAGTCTCCTCATTTACTTCAGGTAAAAACAAAAGGTAGTTTCATAGCAGATACGGCCGTAGAGGAGTGTTAGTGTTAGAGTCATCACTTTACTAGGTCCAGCATCGAGAGGTGGGGTGACCAGTTCCCATTCTTGCTGCCTTTTCCTTCCCTAACTCAAAGTCAGGTACCCATTTACAGCTGGGTAGACTGGAGCGTGTGGGTACCGTGATTCAAACCCTGCACCTTTGCCGCGAGAGACCAGCTCATTTACTTTATCACTCTCTTACTCCCCGTATTTCTTACTTACTCTTCATTTTTCTATCATCCTTATTCTGTTGTCTTGTTTGTATTTAAAGATAATATAAGATATGTTTTAACAACAATCAACAGGCCTTATACGATATAGAAAAACCAACATTCCGTGTGATCGCAAATTTGTTGTCGTAATTCTGAAAATAATAATCTGTGAATTTAAAGGTTGCTTCTGCATTTTCAGCTAACTCAGTCTCTCGGTCTCTCTCTCTCTCTCTCTCTCTATATATATATATATATATATCCCACTCTATCCCCCTCTCAATCTCTCTATCTATCTTTCTATCTCTCGCACTATTTCTCTCGATCTCTCTCCCCATCTCTCTCTCTCTCTCTCTCTCCAAAAGATTCTGCACTGTCAACCAAATACGTTATCTTTATCTCTAGACGGAGAACGTATTAAGCAAGTTACGGACCACAGCCTCTAAGCTGGAAGTCACATGTCTATTTCATCGCAAACAAGATCTCACAAAAATTGTTTCAACTCTCAAAAATCAAACAATTTTTTATGTCCGCACTCTAGACTTATATTCTATTATGCACATATTCAAAGACACCTTTCTTATTGCTCAAATATCTGGAGTCGCTGTGGCTTGTCGTTTTTGAAACGCCTAGAATCCCTACATAAAAGGGCGCTACGACTTGTTTGCCTGGATGATAACGTTCCCAGTGCTCAGCTATTTTCACAGCTGAATGGTCTTCCTCTTAAAAAATTCTTCTTCTTCCAAGATCTCCTATTTGTGCATCAAATTTTACAAGGCAGAACGCCTTCATACTTGCGCTGCCCGTCCACACGCACATAGGGGTGTTCTTTCTCTATAATGTACTGCTCACATATTCAGCACCTGTTTCTTATGTGCGTGGCGGGGGACCTACTTTTGGACCTTGCAAAACCTCGAACTGACCTCTTCCGAAGTTGTTTTAGTTATGCAGGTGCTTTAGCATGGAATTCCCTGCCCAAGTCTGTCAAAACTGATAATTACACCACATTCAAAAGACATCTGCATTCACATGTCATGAAATCTTGTACACACATTTAACGACAATTCTGTTTCAGTTATTTCAACGTTTCCACGAGCATTTAACTATCATTGCAATATTTTCATTTTAAATTGAATTTTTTATATTAAGTAGCTCTATTGCTTGACCTCTCTCTCTCTCTCTCTCTCTCTCTCTCTCTCTCTCTCTCTCTTTCTCTCTCTCTCCCCTCTCTCCCCCTCTCTCTATGTGCGTGAATGACTATGAGTAAATGTACTTCTGTGTGCTAAGTTTCTGATTGTGATGATAATATTAATTGATCCTGTCTGAAGATGTTAATATTTTAATTTTTTAAACGCTGAAGATTGTATTGCAGGGCAGAAATGTAAAAAGGCAATTATGCCTATTTCTTTACCCTGATGAAATAAAGCTTTCATTCGTTCGTTCTCTCTCTCTCTTTCTCTCTCTCTCTCTCTCTCTCTCTTCCATCTTTAAAGAAGTACAGTTTAACACATAAATGGATATATGTCAGCTTTATGTGGCATGAGATAAAAGTAATGTTAAAAAACACACACACAGCTAATTCACCTTCTCGAATATGCGCTTTAGAATATCAAGGAAACAAATGTGCAGCTAAACAGATTCAACTAATAAAAACTAAAAACTACAAGGCATAATAAACTCAATTAACAAAAGAAGTAAAGAAAAGCAACTACAGTCTAAATGCGCAGATTACTGAAGGCATTTGCTCTCAGATGAAATAAAAAACGCATAAACTACTCTATTCCTTGCACGTTTCGCCTGGTTTAGTTTGTGGCATGTTCCAAAAATCGTATGCTACCTTAAGCTGTATATTTCTCATCGGTATTTTAATTATTTTTTTTTAAATCTTTACCGCAGTAATTTATTCAGTCTTCCACTGTCAGAAATATAATTATTAACAGAAATCTAGAACTGTATGACGGAGTGAAGAATTTATAAAACTGAAGTTACGGGAGACACTAGTATTCATGGAGAGAGCTAGCACTTTTTAAGGCATAGATGTACTTACAACGTTAACACTGTTCCATATATTCTTGACAGTCAAGTAATGCTTCTCCTAAAGAAATATCTCATTTAGTATATTTAGACAGATATAACTACGTGAGATTACTGTAGCAAAGTTTGATTTGCTGGGGAGGTTATGATGGTATCCTAAAAGAATGAAATCCGTGTATGTATTAACCGTGTGAGGTCAAGCACATGTAGGCCCCTGACTCTATAAATGATGATGATGAATTATGTGCAAGGAACCTAACGCTACCTCCCTAGATCTCACACGGTCACTATTTTGGCTCTAGTGTCTGGTGTATGATGTACCTAGTGTCTAGGGGAGAAATGAAATGATGGTACACAACACAAAAACACTTTAATTTTCTATGAGGAAGTGAATAAAACCAGTGGTTAAGTTTTTCTTTAAAATGAATATTTTTTCTGTACAATTTAATCTGCCTGTCCAGCCATATCTTTTGGACAGGTCTTTGAAAATGAGGACAAGATAGTTTACAGAAAAGATCAACTAAAAATGTGTGGACAATTTGCCCAATAACTATAAAGTCACTATATATATATCTTTCCTATTGGAATGTTCACAGCTTACACTTTATTCATCTAAGAGGGAGAGTCACTGTGTATGAGGGGCTGTAGTTTCATCACACCCCATAAACTTCCTGAGTATGATTTTGAAATACCAGAGTTCATTCAAACGAAAGTGTCAGATATACCCAGATGCTTAACCCATCACCTGGGATTCCTTGTAGAATGATATTACAGTATGAAGTTGCAGAAAATCTCGATCTCTCAAAATGCCCAAGCTCCTCCCGTTATCTTTTGACAGCATAAATGAATGGTCGGAGACTTGATGGCTTGATTCTCTCTCAGCAGGTTTCCTATTACCGGCTGGCAACAGGAAATAAAACCTCTGCAACAAAAGGACACCCTGGCCTTTTATATCTGATCACTTATTATATTTATTATATTCCTACGGTGATATGGGGTCAGCCTCGCGTGCATTACAGGTGCACTCGCCCCTAATTTTACATGACTCCCACCTTGCTGTGACCACACCTCACGTCCCTATGGCAGATACGCCACTGTACGTTTACATAGTTTTCCTCAATAAAATAATGTGGAGTAACCACATTTCCTTTGGTATGATTTTCTCTTCTTTTCTTTTTTTAAAATAAATGCTTCAGGCATGTTAAACAGTGTTCATGAAACACCGAGGCTTACTAATATTCTAATGCAATAATATGAAAACACAATCATGACAACATACATCAGTTAGATACAGTTCAATGTGAGGACTCAACAATGTCTGCTCCCGGCACGTCCTTCACTTTTCCCATTAGCAGTATCTAACTTTGGCAGTGGGATTAAACATATTAAATTCATAAAGCATTCTTACCACAAATTTCAAGAAATATAAACAAATGACGCTGACTTGCAAAGAAGTGGCCTCAGTTTCCTCTGCACTGTCAAGACTGTGAATACTTCTTTATTTAATTTTAAAATTAACACAGCTGATCTCAGCGTATTTAAATGAAAAGTTTTGTTCAACTGGCAATGAATAGTGAAAGCCTTTTGCTAATATTTATTAGCACTGGCCAATCGAAAGCTTGCGACTACCAGAATTCAAATGCAGTTTTTGAAAAACAAAAATAATTCCAAACAAAATCTGCGTCTGGTAGTCGATTGGCCAGTCTGCCTTAGTTATGCCAATACAAAAAGATGCTTCGTTTTGGATTACATTTTCCTACCGCTCCCCTCTCCTCCTATACTCTTGTTACCCAAGCGAATTTGAATTTACCTCAATGCCTCTTTTCTAAGCTGCCGTCCCCACTAACGTTATGAAAAAAAACAAGCAGGAACAACAGTCTGTCTGGTCGCGCGTCCGTAGACATTTAGTATTTTCTCAATAACTTGGCTAATACTGGGACTACCATATTATTTAAAACACATTCTTGCTCAGTTGACTCTAAGCTATACTATCATATGTTTTTTATGGTCAGTTTCATTATGGTTTAGATTTTCAATTTTGTCACCGGCAATCGTCAAATAAAATTTTTACACAAGACGGCCATCTTTTCCCCCTTCATCTCTCGCTAGCATGTATTTTCAAATAACTACTTGTTTTAGTGACGGCAGAAATACTACCGCGAGGAGGAAATAAAATTGTCTGCGTGTTTGCCTCTGTTGGCTTTGCCGCAGCGTGTATATATGCATGGCATAATGTGTCAAGCGAAGCGGGGTTTTGAGCGGCGGGTATTTGAATAGGCGGTAATATTTGTATTGTCTCGTGTTACACTACCAAATTTGTAAGGATTACTACTGATTACCAGCGTTAAAGTCAAAATATTACGTTTATTCAGACAGTAGTTTGGCGGCACACTTCCGCAAAATCGTTAATTATAAGTCTTGCCTCAGTCTCTATCAGATCGGGCAAAATGTTAAAAATGTACGTCACAAGGAAAGCGAGGAGGTTTAAACGGTGGGATCGGTTCTAAGCCTGTCCACGGCACAAAATTCAGCGCTATGAAGGCGTGTGAGAGGATCACCGTCAGACACAATCGCGCGGGTTTATTTATTATCATTTTATGACTAAAATCTTACTGAAATGAGCGATTATTCTCGCAGATTTTACTACAATTACTGTCACTGAAAGCTAGAACTATGCAAAACACAATTTCGTTAAAAACAGAGCTAGGTAAGTGTGGTGAAGTGGGATGTTATAAATATTTATAGGGGACTTAGTGTACTGACTGAGATCAGCTGTGAAGGTATCTATATCTAATAAGAGTAGTGTATTATAGATAACCTTACTTGCTGCCACATATATATATATCTCAGTCAGAATTATTCTGGAATAGTGTGATGACTACGTTGTATGTCTAGGGTATGTGTATGATGAAGTGTAAGTCATAACAACAACAGACAGATAAACAATTTAATTTATTCCACCACACTTGACAACACTGTGACACTCACATACATAAAACACTCTACAAGGATATCTTAAAGGAGTCACTGATAACTTTTCAAATAACAATATGTATTCATTGCTGTCATGAATGAATATGTGTCCTGATTCAAATACAAAGGGAACCAGGAATCACAATCAATTTTAATTACAAGTTATATGTACAGAATTTATCAATATGAATATTGTAGTGACATATATTATTAAAAGTATCCTATGTGTGTCAGTTGTGTAGTAGTAATATGAGGTAATACTGGTTTTGTTTTGTTCAAGCTCTGTTGGTATTTGTCATCATGACTTCAATAGTTTGTCTTTATTGGAACTAGTATTGGAGATGTTCTCAGTTCCTGATATTAAAACAATTTACTTCCCCTCTTAAGTTTATGTTACAATGTTATTTTAAGATGGGGGTACATAATTTTGAGCTCAGCTGGCCACATCAGCTTATCTTGCGTGATGGCGGCAGGAAAGGACTCCTCTGCTCGATTTCTCCCCTGTGCTCTGGAGACCCTTCACTGATAGCTAAATGGACCAAGGAGTATGCTGTCCGACTCTGGATTCAGCAAAGCTCTGACCAGGTGCTGCTCAATACCATCAAGACCACGGTCCCACAATTCATAGAATAAACACAGATACGTTGACTAGCAATGAATTCTGGCACAAATTCCCATCTGCTTATGTTCCAGGCTTTATTTAGCAAAAATATGAGCTGGCTTCAACGCACTGTTGCTTTATCAAGCTTATTTGAACTAGTGGTCTCGAACTAACGCTCCTAAGTGATTATATCAGCGAGTCTGGCCAATGGAGCCACGTTTCGACAAGTGTTTGAAAAAATTTTAACTTCCTACGTCTCCCCTAACAACCAAGGATAGCATTTATAGCCCGACTAATCGTGTTTAGCCTTACATATCATTCCAGCCAATCAGTTCAAATGTAACTTGTGGCCCATTTCCCGTACAATGGTGGTGTAAAAAAAATCTACCACTGAGCGATTCTGATTTTGGGTGTTGTCTGACAGCACCATCATTTTATTTTGGCTATAACTTGTTAATTCCTAGACTATTTGCATAACGTTGTACATATTCTTTGTCAGCAAACCCTAAGGAACCCAAATATATATATTTAATAGAGCTAAAATGCTGCGTTCAAAATATGCAATTCCTTCTACCTCCTGTTTCGAAGATGTGCTGTCTGGGTACTGTAATGTTTTCAAACGTAAACCCATCTATTGTCATCTTTCTAATAAGAGTTTTTCAGGATTTAAAAACCTAACTCTGGGAAGGTTAGTGTTTTTATCACTGTCCGTCCGAAAAAGTTAGTGCATGTGGCCTTACACGCGTGATAGTAGTAATTGTGTATCGCGCGACGCGTGTTTTGTGTTGCACGTGTTCGGCTTTATGCCTCTCCCTTCTCTCTATCCTTTAGTCCATCTGTCTTTAGTTACGCCGTGTATAAAATGGAATGAATGAAATATTAAAATTAGGTCATTGTTCAGCTTGGTATCTCAATGTTTTTGCAAGAAATACAGCACACGTTTCATTGAAGAACGCGGGTAATAATACAGTAGGCTTTTACTATCAACGTGAAAGCGTTACAATTTGCCGACGAAGTAGAAAACAAGGGGGATTTCGAGTACTGTCATTGTGACAGCACTGTTCTTTACCATTCTTCTTCCTTTATTAAATTTATTTGTTAGGCTTTGCATTTTCCTTTTAATTTATATATGTGGATTAGAATATTTCACGACACCTCCCCTCTTAAAACAGACATCCCACGTCAGTCCTTTATTCTATATACACATAGATAAATGTAAGTCAACTTGACTTTACTCTGTGGTTTTATGTAGTTGGGTCCATTCAGAGTAGGCACTACTCATGAAATCTGCCTCAGACTTCTACAACCAATAATATATTTCGGTTATGTTACTGAACAGCCGCAAGTGTGAGTGCTTGTCTTAATGCTGCTTCGCAACCCGTATTCACCATTTCTCTTCTCTGAGTCTGCGCAATGACATGTCCAGAGAACATTATATTTCCCTCAAAATGTACGTTATGAGGAGATAACATATACCTGGTGATAGCAGAGTTTTCGTAGTGGATCCCATAATCTTCTTATTATCCTGTATGAAACATTCGGAATATCCTCAATCAAAGAGGCAACTCAGGGATTCATTACGTTCCTCCGAAATGTTTACATCCAACAATTTTCTCATCATTCTAGAGAAGACACTAGGCGCATTCTTCAATCCAAATGGCAATCTATTAAACTCATAGTGTCCTTCTGAGGTACTAAAAGCTAGGTATGGTCTAACCTCAGGCTTTACTGGAATCTGATAGTATCCTTTACTCAAATCCACTTTTGAGAAATATTTAGCTTTATTTAGTCTGGCAAACAGCTGATTTGTATCCGGCAATGGATCCACCTGTCCTTCTGTAATAGCATTCAGTCTCCTGTAATCTATACAGAGTCTATGTTCTCCAGAGGGCTTCCTTAAGAGTACAACACCGGAACTATATGAGGATTCACTGTGTGAAATAATTCCCTCCTTCAATAGATAGTCTATCTCTTCCTTCAAAGCTTTCTCCTTAGCAAACGGAATCGAATATGGTTTCATACAGACAGGTGTGGGGTCTATCAGTTTCATATCATATTCCAATAGGTTTGTATGCCCTGGTCGGTCTGTTAACACCTCTGCATGATTATTTAGAACCTGTTGCACTCTCTCTTTCTGAGTTTTCGTTAAATGTGTACTGATTTTCACCCTGTGCTGCTGTCTCACAGGGGTGTAATGGATACTCAAATGATGAAAGTGGTTCCTTTTTCATCTCCATGGCGATGGACAAGGTCAACAAGTGTGTCTCCTCCTGATGTTCTCTTTCCAAATATTTCTTCAGGAGATTCACATGATAGATTTTTTCTTTCCCCTTCTTATCTATCTTATAATTTGTTCTAGACACCTTCTCTAAAACTGTATATGGACCCTGCCATCCAATTTGTAACTTATTCTGACTCCCGGGCAAAAGAAGCAGTACTTTCTCTCCCACAGCCAAATTTCTGTCTTTCGCCTTCCTGTTATAATAGGCAGCATGTTTCTTCCTGGCTTGTTTCAAATTTTCATTGGCAAGTTTCCAGCCAGTTTTTAAACGAGTGGTCAGCTCATTCACATATTGGTATGAAGATGTAATGTTTTCCTCTGCCTTTTCATCAGTCCACGTTCTTAACAAAGCTACATGTGGACCTTTAATTGTGTGGACCTATTTGTCCATGCACCGGTATGGTCTCTTCCACTCGAAGCTTTATAGTGATGATTTTTCCTCCCAGAATTATCATTCACAAAACGACCGCTACCAATTCTTTTCCTGGGGCTTTCTCCCCACTTAAAATTCTTGATGAGAGATTTCCGCTCTACATCCTCTTCCTCCAGTTTGTTTAAGTCCGATTGAGGGATTGTCGGCTTATCCTGGGGTAAGACATCTTTTTGCACTCTCCGCATAGTGGCCATTGTAAAACAGTTAAGTGAAGCTTGTCCGTGAAAAGGGGCTTCCCATTCCATTTGGTCCACTTTTTCAAATTTATATTTCTTTTTATTATCAGGCCTAATTTTGCCCCGTGGCGTGTCCAGGTCCTGATCAATGTTCCCACTTGTGGGTGTTCCCTCATGTGCTATGCTACACCTTTCTACAAAATTCTCAATGTCCCATCTTGCTTTGGGCCAATAATAATTGTGAGCCACCTTTTGAATGATGGTACCTATCTTCTCATGGTCCCCATCTGGTTTCACATGTAGGCTCCTTATTAAGTCTGCCCTATATCTTTTAGGAAGTACCAGTTGTCCCTGACCTTTGGATCTAGCTCCAGTCTTCCTATACATCAACTTGTTTTTCATGTAAAAATCTCCCTTGCCTGGAGTTGTATGACAAGTTGACAATTTTCTGAAACAAGGCTTGAGTGTTTTATCCCCAGCCTGTGCCTTCCTCATCTCATCTGGAGTGGTATCTAACATAATATCCTCCTCCTGTCTTGAGGTCGACCTGACCTGAAGGGTTGCCATATACACAGGTTTCCTTCTGCAACGGTCAGTGTCATGATTGTCCATCTGACAATTCTTACACCACCTTTTTCCTTGGTTGAAAGATTTTCTTTCATCATATTTCCTTTCATCGAATTGTGGGAATTTATTTTTATTTTCATACCGTGGCCTATCAAATTGGTGCTTACCTTTATTTTGATCCCTAGGATCAAATTTATTAAAGTCCTGTGGTGCCCTAAAGTTATCCACTTGTTTCTTTTTATTACCTGTTACCTCTGCTTGAGCTGCTTGATACCTTTCAGCAACATTTAGCAACTCACCCAGCCTCTCTGCACCTTGTTCCATGAGAAACTTTCTCAGGTCTGGAGCCATGGACTCTCTTAGTTGCTCTATAAGGACCATTTCCTTAAGATCTTGGGTTTTCCCCAGAGAAGTCCATTTCTCCAAGTATGTCTCTATTCGTGCAGAGAACTGGTGATAGGTTTCACCTGACAGTAGTTTAGCATTCCTAAATTTTTTCCTATAAAATTCTGCATTCTTTTCATATCTTAACAAAAGAGCCTGCTTTAGCATGTCATAATTTTCCTGATCACCTCTGCTCATTTTTGCAAAAACTTCATAAGCTGCCCCACGAAGTCCTTGAGATAACTTTAAGCTCCACCTCTCTCTCTCTAACCCATACGTGGTAGCTAATAGTTCATACCTATTTAGATAGCTCTCTATATCATCGTCTTTCTCAACAAAATGATCTAAATGAAAATTCATAGCTGAGGTTGAGGCTCCTTGGATAGCAGTGGCATCAGAGGCAAAGGGACTGGCACCATTTTCAGGAGCATGGCCTTGAAACTCAAACTCCCTTAGTCGTAACTCATGTTCCCTTTGTAATCTTTTATCTTCTGCTTCCCTTTCTGCAGCTAATTTCTTCTCTTCCCTTTCTGCAGTCAATCTTCTTTCTTCTGCTTCCCTTTCTGCAGCTAATTTCTTCTCTTCCCTTTCTGCAGCCAATCTTCTTTCTTCTGCTTCCCTTTCTGCAGCCAATCTTTTGTCTTCTCTTTCTGCTTCCAATTTCTTAGCCTCAGCCTCAATCTGCAACCTCTTAGTCTCAGCCTCAGCCTCAAATTGTAACTTCTTAATTTCCCTTTCAGCCTCTAACTTTCTTTCGGCTTCAAACCTTCTTTCTTCGCGTTCAATAAATTTGTCACATTCCGTAGTGACATAGGCAACCATAACTTGCCCATCTAATCCTAACTCTTTTGCAGTCTGAACAGCAGCAGATCGAAATTTGGCCAGGTCCGCCATTGTCTATCAGGTAAATTTATACAATGTCTAACCAACAATTCAATCTCTACATATATATCTAATGGACAACACAGGCACCGTGAGCTCAACCTTATTTAATTCCACCCAAGGATACCTTTTAATTCTTATATTCCCTGAAGTGAATTACCCCCAATATTTTTAATAGGGAAAGATTCAAAATCCCAAGAGCGAGACCCCAATATATGTGGTGAAGTGGGATGTTATAAATATTTATAGGGGACTTAGTGTACTGACTGAGATCAGCTGTGAAGGTATCTATATCTAATAAGAGTAGTGTATTATAGATAACCTTACTTGCTGCCACATATATATATATATATCTCAGTCAGAATTATTCTGGAATAGTGTGATGACTACGTTGTATGTCTAGGGTATGTGTATGATGAAGTGTAAGTCATAACAACAACAGACAGATAAACAATTTAATTTATTCCACCACACTTGACAACACTGTGACACTCACATACATAAAACACTCTACAAGGATATCTTAAAGGAGTCACTGATAACTTTTCAAATAACAATATGTATTCATTGCTGTCATGAATGAATATGTGTCCTGATTCAAATACAAAGGGAACCAGGAATCACAATCAATTTTAATTACAAGTTATATGTACAGAATTTATCAATATGAATATTGTAGTGACATATAATATTAAAAGTATCCTATGTGTGTCAGTTGTGTAGTAGTAATATGAGGTAATACTGGTTTTGTTTTGTTCAAGCTCTGTTGGTATTTGTCATCATGACTTCAATAGTTTGTCTTTATTGGAACTAGTATTGGAGATGTTCTCAGTTCCTGATATTAAAACAATTTACTTCCCCTCTTAAGTTTATGTTACAATGTTATTTTAAGATGGGGGTACATAATTTTGAGCTCAGCTGGCCACATCAGCTTATCTTGCGTGATGGCGGCAGGAAAGGACTCCTCTGCTCGATTTCTCCCCTGTGCTCTGGAGACCCTTCACTGATAGCTAAATGGACCAAGGAGTATGCTGTCCGACTCTGGATTCAGCAAAGCTCTGACCAGGTGCTGCTCAATACCATCAAGACCACGGTCCCACAATTCATAGAATAAACACAGATACGTTGACTAGCAATGAATTCTGGCACAAATTCCCATCTGCTTATGTTCCAGGCTTTATTTAGCAAAAATATGAGCTGGCTTCAACGCACTGTTGCTTTATCAAGCTTATTTGAACTAGTGGTCTCGAACTAACGCTCCTAAGTGATTATATCAGCGAGTCTGGCCAATGGAGCCACGTTTCGACAAGTGTTTGAAAAAATTTTAACTTCCTACGTCTCCCCTAACAACCAAGGATAGCATTTATAGCCCGACTAATCGTGTTTAGCCTTACATATCATTCCAGCCAATCAGTTCAAATGTAACTTGTGGCCCATTTCCCGTACAATGGTGGTGTAAAAAAATCTACCACTGAGCGATTCTGATTTTGGGTGTTGTCTGACAGCACCATCATTTTATTTTGGCTATAACTTGTTAATTCCTAGACTATTTGCATAACGTTGTACATATTCTTTGTCAGCAAACCCTAAGGAACCCAAATATATATATTTAATAGAGCTAAAATGCTGCGTTCAAAATATGCAATTCCTTCTACCTCCTGTTTCGAAGATGTGCTGTCTGGGTACTGTAATGTTTTCAAACGTAAACCCATCTATTGTCATCTTTCTAATAAGAGTTTTTCAGGATTTAAAAACCTAACTCTGGGAAGGTTAGTGTTTTTATCACTGTCCGTCCGAAAAAGTTAGTGCATGTGGCCTTACACGCGTGATAGTAGTAATTGTGTATCGCGCGACGCGTGTTTTGTGTTGCACGTGTTCGGCTTTATGCCTCTCCCTTCTCTCTATCCTTTAGTCCATCTGTCTTTAGTTACGCCGTGTATAAAATGGAATGAATGAAATATTAAAATTAGGTCATTGTTCAGCTTGGTATCTCAATGTTTTTGCAAGAAATACAGCACACGTTTCATTGAAGAACGCGGGTAATAATACAGTAGGCTTTTACTATCAACGTGAAAGCGTTACAATTTGCCGACGAAGTAGAAAACAAGGGGGATTTCGAGTACTGTCATTGTGACAGCACTGTTCTTTACCATTCTTCTTCCTTTATTAAATTTATTTGTTAGGCTTTGCATTTTCCTTTTAATTTATATATGTGGATTAGAATATTTCACGACAGTAAGAAACCAGTATTCATAAACAAGTAGAAATATGTAAGAAACCAGCCTTGATATAAAACCAGAGCCATGTAATAAACCAGTATTGATAGAAAACCGGAGCCATGTAATAAACCAGTATTCATAGCTAACTAGAATTATTTAAGAAACCAGTGTTCATAGAAAGGTAGAATAATGAAAGAAACCAGTATTAGAAAGCTAGTTTTATGTAAGAAACCAATATTCATAGAAAATCGGGGCTATTTAAGAAACCAGTATTCATGGAGAACTAGAACTATGTAGAAAAAACAGTATATATATATATATATATATATATATATATATATATATATATATATATATATATATATATATATATATATATATATATATATATATACAGTATATAATTTCATCTGTTTAAGAGCATTATGTATGAATATATCATCTATAACTGATTATGTCTTCTTCATGTTCAGACACGTTTACAGCACTCCTACATCACCTACATTCAAGTCTGACAAATGACATGTCTTAATTCATATTCATACATCCTCATGTTTTTAAATTACCTTCACTTGTATTTTGTGCCACAGATCCTCTTTACCTGTCTTATTCGCTCAAAGCTGGAATCTCCGCTTTATAGACATCCCTCTCTCTTTCTCTCTTTCTCTTCTCTTCTCTCTCTCTCCCTCTGTCTCTCTCTCTCTCTCTCTCTCTCTCTCTCTCTCTCTCTCTCTCTCTCTCCTTATCTGCGAACTCAGTTTGCGTGCTTCCATCCATCTTTTGTTTTCCGAAGCCTGTCTGAGCTTCAGTCAGGAACATCTGATCTTGTATATGTTTTTAGTAACGTTTCTTCATTTCGCTCCAGCTCCTTCCCGCTACTTTTGAAGACTTCTGCTTTCTTCAGTTTTTTTCCCAGTTTTTGTTGGTGGGTTACAGTTTCTGCGTTGATTCTCAATGTGCGTCCTTTTACACGATAATAAGATAGAAATATACTAGGAAGTACCCCCAGCCCCACAAAACATGAAGATGAGTAATTATGTCGTGCTGTTTCTACTTCATAATGTCCTTGTCGTGAACTTTCTTTATGTCCAGGGTTAATGTGTTTCGTTGACAAGTGCCATTTTTTTTAAAGTTCAGAACATTATAATTTTTGTCGGGTTCTTAGCAACTGTATAATAATTTATGACCTAGTATTGACAGTCATTGTTTTACCAACATCCATACGGTGGAACTGACATCTAGTATAAGGATCCAACAAACTCCAGTGATGATAAATCTGGTTCCTTTAATCACGAATAATACCTGCCAACCATCAATTGATAAAGATATTTTAAATTTCTTGCATTCATTCATTGCACCGGGAAGGTTCTGTGTTATAAATATGTTTATTCTGCTAGCATTGCAGATATTACCACTGTCATTGTCTAGGACTCACATAATATAGGCTCTGTGGTTTTTGGCACTTTTAATGAATAAATATGTTCTGTTGCCTTAACACTTTTATTGAGTTTATAGGCTCCGGGGCCTTTGACACTTGCTGGTAATAAACTGGTACATCGTGGCCTTAACATAAGAAAACACACTGTATGCTATCACACAGACCGATCCACACCTACTACTCACCATCAAGGTGGATTTTAAAATTCTCCATCTAGTTTTCTAGTTACCTCACACGTCATGACCATAACAACTGACATCATACAACCATGCAATGACGGAAGTGCTACTTGGTGTGGACAGCGACATTCAAATGATGATTGCCGTTTATCACCTATCACAAAGCAGCTCACAACAGTCCTAATTACTTCACTAATTCTCCAGTGGCTTTTGCATTTCTTTTCCATTCCATTTAAACTTCATTGAAACTTTATAGTCAAAGTTATCATGACTTGTGGTCAATGCTCCATGAAGAAATTGAAAGGCTTGCGCATTCTTTTAAAGCTTTTAATGATCTAGCTTTCACGGTGCAGTGCGTATATTTTTCATGTTTTCTCGAAAAGCTGATGGGATTTATTTTTTGGATACAGACGTGTCAGTGACACAATTGGTATATTCGAGATAAGTGCACTTGACAATGGAAACATTCACGCGGACAATACTTCGAAAAATGGAAAATACATACTTGGCAGGGAATCTTACCCACTTATTCTCACAGCCTAAGAAGGCATCTATAAATCACTTCTACTTCGTTTGTTTCTGAGACGTCGACTTGAATATGTTCAAAGAAACGAGTGGTCAGCTTGATGGCCATATGCGCCTTCTCTGTTCCTCATACGTTGGGCACCTTTGAAGCAGATATTCCGCAGTCATTTTAGCGGTGCCACAGTGACATTCATCAGTAGTTCCTATCTTCAGCTTGTTGACTACATGGTATCTTAATCTGCTGTGGCCTGCGCGAAGTCTGACTATAAATCCATTTACTGTCGAAGCCAGTGGGGACAAACAGCTTTTAAATTCTTAGTCAGAGCGGAATGGTAACCACTGGATTTCTTATTATTAGCAGTTTATCGGCACGAAGTAGTTGCCATAGGTTACTGATGAGATAAGGAAAGAAGTGGACTACAGCTCTCAGGTAATTCGTACTAGGCGACTAATATAAGGTAGTTCATGAGGCTGGCAACCTCAGCATGTAAGACAAATCCCTACAGAAACCACAACTGCAGGGGCATATCAATATTTAGTGCAGGCTTCCTGCAAGGAGATCAGCTACATGGGTGGCGTCATGATCCGTCAGTAGCTAAAAAACAAAAGGAAGATGATTATTAATGTTATCGCTCTTTAAGTGTGAAAAGGTGAGCCGCTGAGTGACATTGATAACACGTATTAAGATAGACACGATATGACAGAATCTGGGCACAATTTCAGAGCGCGTTAACAGGTCAGTTGGAAGCATGAGTGAATTTCGAGCGATTAGGTCGTAACAATGTCAATAGCGACGTGCCCCGTGGGAGAAGCACTTGTCATTCTCGTATCACATGTTTGATATGGCTAGAGTTGCATAGTGTTTCTGTTGGCAAGTGGTCGGGAGTATAAGTAGCCAGTGACTGCCAGCGAAATCCTACACGTTAGTTATACATAGGTCAACAACTTGCTGGATATAGTCAGAGTGTATTGTAGTAAGATAAAGACATGTTAAATAAATCACTTCTCTACGGCAGTACTAGCTATGGGACTACGTTGAGCTTAAGTCACATTAAAGCTAATAAGAGCTTCCGATAGACAGATTGGTTAGAGCGCTAGTCTCTCGCGGCAAAGGGGACGGGTTCGTTTCACGGTATCGACGTGCTCCAGTCTATTCAGCTGTAAAAAATGTACCTGACTATGCTCTTGAGTTAGGGAATGACAGGTCAGCGAGGAAATGAGCTGGTCGCCCCACCTCTCGATGCTGGACCTTGTATGGGTTAAATCTCTAACTCTTAATTAATGTTAATATATAGTAAGGGTAACCCAAAATATAAAATAGTGAGATAGAAAGTCACCTGTAGAAAAGGGGCCTCAATTCCCCTACGGCAGTATATGCTACGGAACTATCTTTAAAAGCTAAGAGAAAACTCCGCAGAGATGCGCTTAACTATTCGTTATCATGGCCGTAAGCTCACCTGACCCTTCAGTTATGTTACATCAAAGCGAGACCTGCTGATTAAAGTATGCACAGAACAACAAAACGCGAAATTCAAAGACTGATGGATTGCTACATCACTCGATGGAAGCTCTCTGTTGGCCCGCGTTACTGATACACGGAACAGATTCCATTAGAGTTGACTTGACTTTCAAAATGTTCGATCAATGTCCATGAAAATTGGTATCACTGAATGCAATGCTTTTGTTTAGCTCTGTGTACTGATGTTCAGAACAAGCCAGGAGAAAGTGAAACACTACATGACAGGTTGCAGAAATAACAGTTTACAACAGTTGGAATCGCTGAATATGAGACATGCTGCATGAGACCAGGCAGTGGGGGTTCCATGGTCCGTATGGAGAGCACAGGACAATGATGATGATGAAATGTGATATGTGTAACAGCATATCTAATACATCAACATTGACAAATGTATAAGAAAGGCAAATAAGTTCAGCTACTCACGCATGCACACACCAAACAAGCAGACAGGCACGCACAGGCATATACATATCATCATCTTTCTTTTAGCTCAGTACGTAGCATAGTGCCACCCCTGTAGTTGGTCCGCCGTGCGGGAAGGTTGCATCAAGCATTCACATGATCTGATAACCTTACTGGTTTCTGTAGCCAAAATGTATACATGACAAAATCGCCAGCCCCATGCATTACTTCATTATTATACACACATACACACAATAGTAACAAATGCTAGAGTGCTTTTAAATAATAAACGAATATAGGTAAATAGCAGACAGTAGTGAGACAGAAAGAATTAGGAAACTAGACAACAGACAAGTAACAGAAGTGATAGGCTCACCGGGGAAGCAAACCAGAAACCATCCGAATGGCGCCTTCGCTTCACTGCGATAGTGAAAATGCAGAAGGCATTTGACCCCTGTCTAATTTATCATGACTGTTTTGTGAAGGAACAATACATGTTCGTCGTATGTTGTTACTTTGTAAAATTCTCGTCATATACGTTTTATTGTATTTATTAATTTTGTTCTTACTGCAGTTCCAGTTGATGTATATATGTTTTACACAAACGTTAATCAGAAATACGTTATAAAAATCCAAATAACTTTATTTGCTGTGTGATAAAGCTTGCCTCGCTAAAACGAGATGAAATTGTAATTAGCAAAGATTTCACAGGGTCCAATATTTCAGACGGAATGGAATATTTGTGGAAAACCCGTCCTAATATAGGTGATGAACACTGTGCCTGTATTGAAGACTATATGCTTCGTAAAATCATTTTGCAGAAAAATATTAATAATAAATATATAGAAATGAAGAGGGTGTGGGGTTATAACAGTTACAGGCAGAGAAAACTGGCCTATAATGGGAGATATCATCAATCAATACTTCTTCTTATTCTTATTCTTCTTCGTACACTGTCAGACATTTAATTGAATGTTTTAAAAGAAAGCAGTAGTCAGTTTGATGCTGTTTGAATCGCCGTAGAGCTTTTCCACGAATGGTGGAATCAATACAATAGACGAGTAAAAACGGACCACTAATGAACGGTTCCTGAGTTCAAACCAATGCAAAAGTATAAGCTAGATTCGTAAAGATAACATTCTTGGATAGAAGACTGTATGCAAGAATCCGGATACAGAAATAGTGAACCGGATTTTGGCCCCCACTTTTTTTTTTAACTAAATAAAATTTTGACTCGTTTTGGCGAGGCGCGTCCCGTTCAACCTAGTCGGTTATATTAGGGCGCATGTCCAAATATAAAAGACCTTGAGGTGTGGAGAATTAGTGAGAAGGTGCGTTACTAAATACTCCATCAATGACGTCATAAGACTAAATGGACACCACGTGCAAGATAGGAAACTGTTCCTCTCTCTGATGCACCTTCTGGATAGGTTGTATGGTTAGGTCGTAAATGCTAATTAATGAGCCTTCTTTCATACTGAAGTCTGCAATCAGATACAGAAAACAGGAGACTGATTCACGAACAATTCGGATGTTGGTTCACGGCTATTTAATCAAATCATCAGGTGCCATCTGCGCAATGAAGTTCGTGCTGCAATTAATCTCCATCGTGTTCTGTGTATTGTCGTGATGGTGCAGTAGGATAGACTCTTTCCTGTCCATCTCTTGTTGCTTTTTACCCACATATTGAACTGGCTTCCTATTGCACGTTTGCCTTCAACGCTTCCTTCTAATATGGTATTTCATCAAATTCAGGAGCAGAAAGGGTATATAAACACAGGAAAATGAGCAGCGATTAAGAACAAATACATTCAAAAGTCGAATATGATCAAATAGATGAGACATGTGTTTACAGGGTCGGAAATAAGCCTAAACACAGAGATTATTTACTAATTAATTCTTACATTTTAAGATGTGCCCCGTGGGTTAAAGGTCAAGTTAGTCTCAAGGCAGAAACTGGTGCAGGAGAATGTAGTGTTAGAGATTTCTCAATATTAGGTTTATGAAGTGGGGTGACCAGCTCCCTTCTTCGCTGCCTTTGCCTTCCCAGCTCAAATGCAGAGTCAGGTACCCATTTACATCTAGGTAAATTAGAGCGTGGCGCTACCAGGTTTTGATCCTGGAATCGTGTAACTGTGCTGCGAAAGAAAAGAGCTCTAACCGCTTAGCTGATCGGACGCTCGACACTTTTCGTTCTCGTGTCACGTGTCTTGCTTTGGTTGGTGTTACATAATGTTTCTGTCAGTACCGTATGTGTTCGAGAGCAGATGTAGCCAGTTACTGCCGACGAAACCCTATACGTCTGTAGTGCAGTGGTCAACATATTGCAGGAAACAATCGACATATGTCGTGGCGGGAGTCAGTATGTACTGCAGTAAGATGTCAAAGTTTTAAATAAATCCCCATATTTCAAGGACGGGCATGCATGCCAGAACTTTCTACTATCACATGCACGTTTTACGTCCAGTTAATGGAGAGATTCCGTCAAGTTCCCTGCCTGAGCACATATTTCTGAGGCAGGAACTTAATGGTAACTCTACGGGAGATTTGCGTAAATATACGGTTATCTTCGGATGTTGGCCGTAAAATGAGGAGATACGCACCTATGATAAGCTGCGCATGTGCGGTTATCACTTTCGGATTGTGTCGAAGGTTATTGTTTTAGACATGGATTATCTTTGATTAGCTTGCACTCGTCCTTTCAAACACTTACAGGGTGTTCTTTATTTAATTTTGTGGTGGAAATAAAATGTACTTGTGTATCTCTATTTTCTTTTTTCAATTTCCTGGTGCATTTCTATGATATTCGTGTCTGCACTTTCTAACCAATCTCTTGTGGATATTCTGTTAACGTTGTTTACATTCACCAACGTTTACGTAATTTAAAGGAACATATCCCATATCTGAAAACATCCTTGACGTCTTCCTTTAACTCTTCTTTCACAACATCAATTTCTGTCATTGGGATTTGTCTCAGGCTGTGTAGTTGTGTCTTCTTCCTTCGGGTTGTCGACTGCAACCTTAGTTTGTTGTACCGGTATACCAATCTAGCACCTTATTGTATCAAATTGGATAAACGAGTACCTTATTGAACAATGAAAAGGTTAACTTTTTTAGTAATGCATTGTTCTAAATCGAGGTTCCTCTTAACCTGTGGTTGACGGACCCCGTGGGGGTCAATGAATGAATTCTGCAGGGTCCGTATACATAACCCAACATTTAAAGTGTAAAATTTGTAAATATGTTTTAATGTACATTTTTTTCAAAGAAGTGGCCCAATTTAAAAAAAAACCAAAAAAATCACCGACCAATCAAAGTGGTCCATAGCCGTCACCGACCAATCAAAGGGGTCCATAGCCTTCACCGACCAATTAAAGGGATCTATAGCCTTCACCGACCAATCAAAGTGGTCCATAACCGTCACCGACCAATCCAAGGGTTCCAAAGCCTTCACCGACCAATCAAAGGGGTCCGTATCCTTTACCGACCAATCAAAGGGCTCCATGGCACAAAACAGGTTAAGAAACCCTCATTCATTCTGATGTTTTGCATGGTAACAAACTAGTCATATTTTATCGACCATTCTTTACACTTGTTTGTTGGTTTTTTTTTTAAATCACAAAACGGGTTTATGCTTATCTAACCATCATTGCTTTCATCATCATTATCATCATCGTTGTCGCAGAAGACATTTATTGAAATCCATTCAGGCCATAATGTGGTACAGTAGAACTCCATTTATCCGAACCCCAATTATCCGAACATCCAATTATCCGAACACTTTTTCCAGAAAAAAAAAAAAAATCAGATGCCACAGTCACGTTAGACTAAAATTCTGAATCTTTTGATGCGGCAAACTTCAAATGTGTGCGAACAATTTGTAGAGAATGGGATGGCTAATGGTCGGTCGCTTACGTACAGGAAGTCAGTTAGATCATAAAGTCAGTTAATATCTGGTTTACCAACCCAGTGTATGTGTGCGTTCTAGGTAGAACACTAGCTAAACAGACAGTTCAACTTAAAATAATTGTGTCTGCTACTACAGCAGAATAATTTTGGTGTACAAGTATTTCTCTGTGCGATATGGCATCTTCCAGTAGGCCTAAAGCATATAAAAGGAACCGCAATGTTTTGTCAATTGAAACGAAAACAGAAATTATCAAGAGACTAGGACAAGGTGAAACTGTGTCTTCACTTGCGAGGATTTTCAATGTTGGGAAAGCTACCGTCTCTGACATCAAAAGTAACAAGGAGTTTTGCATCGAAATTTGATAGTGAAAATGGGTCGAAGAAACGTAAAACCATGAGAAATGCGAAAGATGTGAAATTGGAAGAGGCTTTGTATATATGGTTTGTGCAAAGAAGAAGCAAAGGGGAACCTATCTCTGGTTCTCTGTTGTGTGAAAAGGCACTTCAGTTCAACAATCAACTGACTTTAAGGCTAGCCAAGGATGGTTAAGAAACTTTAAATCTCGTCATGGCATACGAGAATTGGAGATTCAAGGGGAATCTTTATCTAGCGATGCAACTGCCGCTAAAAATTTTAAAGAAACATTCTCGGCTTTTTTGGAAGAAGAAGGTTATTCACTCGATGATGTGTATAATGCCGATGAGACTGGCTTATACTGGAAATCATTGCCTCAAAAATCACTTGCATCTCAGCGCGAAGCAGCTGCCCCTGGGTTTAAAAAGTGCAAAGAGAGAGTAACAATTTTGGTAGCCGCGAATGCCAGTGGAAGTCATCGTTTACCGGTGCTAATGATCGGCAAAGCCAAAAAACCACGTTGTTTAAAGAATGTGACATGTCTCCCATTGTGTTACAAAGCACAGAAGAGTGCTTGGATGAATAGTGAAATATTTCTTGATTGGTATACAAATCAGTTCATCCCAAATGTGAAGAGGTTGAGAGAACAAGAAAAGAAAACTGGAAAAGTAATTCTTCTACTGGACAATGCACCATCTCATCCAGAGACGGATACATTGAATGCAGTTGATGCAAATTTTAAAGTAATTTTTCTGCCTCCCAATGTAACAGCACTGATTCAAACAATGGATCAGGGTGTTATAGCAAAGCTTAAAAAGATGTACAAGAAGGAAGTCCTGCGTCTTTTATTGTTGGCTGAAGATGAAGAAAGTGTGGTGGCGTTTTCCAAAAAGCTTAATCTCAAAGACTGCTGCTATATGTTAGCTGATGCTTGGACCACCCTGTCACAAGATAATCTCAACAAGGCTTGGAGTAGATTGCTTGGGAAAAAAGGAGGAAACGAAACTACTGCAGTGGACACAAATGATGATTGTATAAATGAAGTTGTGGAACTAATTCAAGCTATGCCCGGATTTTCGGACTGTGACAAAGATGATGCACACATGTGGCTAGAAGATGATAATGATTCTGGTTTTCAGTTTTTGAATGACGAAGAAATTTTGTCTTTTGTGCAAGAAGAAAACCAAATACATGTAGTGACCGATGATGAAGGCTACATCTGTGCAAGTACATGTATACGTAAGTTGCGCCTGGTTTTGAATCGTTTGTAATGTTATTTTGAAAACATTTCTCTTTCTTAAAAAAAATAATTAATACAAGTAGTACATGCACTGCAGTGTAATAAAAGATTTTGGTGATACAGTGATCTAATACAGTGTGGGTATTATTATTACAGTACAAGTATGTAAATATGTTTTATAGTGTATTTTCCTTGTGATGGTTAATTATTTTTAGAAATATGTGTACATGTACTCGATACATTATGTAATCCAATTATCCGAACATTTGATTATCCGAACGATGCTCGGTCCCATGGGGTTCGGATAAATGGAGTTCTACTGTAGATAGATAGATAGATAGATAGATAGATAGATAGATAGATAGATAGATAGATAGATAGATAGATAGATAGATAGATAGATAGATAGATAGATAGATAGTTAGATAGATGGATAGATAGATAGATAGATAGATAGATAGATAGATAGATAGATAGATAGATAGATAGATAGATAGATAGATAGATAGATAGATAGATAGATAGATAGATAGATAGATAGATAGATGATAGATAGATAGATAGATAGATAGATAGATAGATAGATAGATAGATAGATAGATAGATAGATAGATAGATAGATAGATAGATAGATAGATAGATAGATAGATAGATAGATAGATAGATAGATAGATAGATAGATACATAGATAGATAGATAGATAGATAGATAGATAGATAGATAGATAGATAGATAGATAGATAGATAGATAGATAGATAGATAGATAGATAGATAGATAGATAGATAGATAGATAGATAGATAGATAGATAGATAGATAGATAGATAGATAGATAGATAGATAGATAGATAGATAGATAGATAGATAGATAGATAGATAGATAGATAGATAGATAGATAGATAGATAGATAGATAGATAGATAGATAGATAGATAGATAGATAGATAGATAGAACGAACTTTATTTTCGAAGGGTAAAGAATTGGGCGCGCAGACCCGTCTAACATTCTGCCCTTCCACTCTCATTAATCTTGCATACTATATCCTTTCATTCCCACATGATGCTTTAAGCATTAATTTAAAGGCATGCAACATTATAAAGTTACCATAACAGCATTCATGTACAGTATGCAATCATAATTTAAGAAAATGAGTCGGGTTTTTTTTTTTTTTTTTTTGAAACAAACAAGCTAGTAATTGGGGGAAAAAAGTAATAATAAAATAAAATAAATAAAACAATAAATAAATTCTGTATACCGACACTCACTCATGCGGTCAATCCGTCTACAATTAATCTGTATTTTTGAATGTGTCATCAATCATCAATACAAAAATTACATAAACACATTCTCGCTTATGTCCATACATTCTTGGTGGAAAATGAAATAATAATAATAACACTTTCTTACGCACTTCTGGGGCAGGAAAAGTCTTTTAGCAGTAAAAAAAAAAAACAAATTTAAAAAAAAAAAAAAAAAAAAAAAAAACAGTTCACATTTCTAAAGTACAGTGGTAAGCGGGTACATTCTCACGACTCACATTTCTAAAGTACAGTATTATGTGGGTACATTCACACATACATTACATTATATAATAATATTTTAAAGTGAATATAATAATGATATTACATGGATATAAAACAAATTATTCACACAAAAAAAAACGAGCGGAAGAGGAAAAGAAATGTTGACCTATGGATGAGATGTTGACAGGCAAATGCTGTTTCTATGGGGGTAGATAATCAGTGTTGAGGAAGTGTTTGAAAAGTGCTTTGTTAAAAGAATATTGTGTAGGTAGGCTTTTTAGGTGGTGTGGAAGGCTGTTCCATAAGTAGGCACCAGAATAGGCTAGACTCTTTTTGAACAGGTCGATCCTAGGTTTGGGCAGACGTAACTGATGTAATCGTTGTCCCTCCCTTCTACTGGTTTGAAACAATGATCTTAGGTACGACGGGGCATTGTTAGATAGAATTGTGTGAGTCAGCTTGGCTTTGTTGTAGAGAAGACGTTTTTTTAGCGACAGTATTTTGGGTTCTTTTCCTGTCCTTGTGTGTGGTGTCGTGC